>JAOTRI020110917.1:0-13045 GCA_028564885.2 Zoanthus sanctaehelenae | reverse complement strand
CCACTAGAACTATAATGCTGCTATGTAGACCACTAGAACTATAATGCTGCTATGTAGACCACTAGAACTATAATGCTACTATGTAGACCACTAGAACTATAATGCTGCTATGTAGACCACTAGAACTATAATGCTGCTGAAAAATAGTCGCAAAACAGTAGTTGTTCCATCAGCAGGACGCCCAAATTGTGTGCAATTCTACAATTGGTTGCGGATCTATTAAATCCTTAACCAATGTGGGTCACCTATTTTAATACTTAATATATTTAATTGCTAAAAAAACAAAAATCATTGACTAGGAACACAAATCAAAATCAAATTTTAAAGTTTTTCGAAAAGTTGCTATCCCAAACGTAACTGTGAGAAAAACGCCGTGATTCGAGAAGTAGCCAACCTTGGTAACCTGTTTCCAAGTCAGTTGTAGATATCGCCTAAGAGAAATAGCTCTAAGCTAGTCCCTGATGTAAACAATGTCATTGAACAGCTTAAAATAGAAAAAGTAACTTTTTGAAGATGGTCGGCAAGTATTTACAAATATATAATCAAAACAACTCATAGTAAGGTATCGAAGTAAAACTAAATTTCAGTCTACCAAAAAGAGTAAAATCTCCAAGTTCAGTGTTACCTATGTTTGCCTAACGTTAGGAGAAATATCAGCAACCAACGTCAATTTGATGCAGTAGATGATGTAGTAATTAATACTAACATTCATATGATACCTAAATACTTGTTAGTTTATATCATTCTAAATACTTTGCATTACGGCGTTGAAAGTTCACGCTAAAACGTACCTCGTAACTTTAACGGAGTAGTTCTTATAAAGAGCCACGCCAAAATCGCGAGTAAGATTGTAAATCTTTATTGTCATGTTCAAAGTCCTCAAAGCTAATTGGTTGTAGGTTATGTTTTCAAGCTTTCGGATTTCCCTGAAGCATTTTTGAATAGTATCGTTGATCTTTCTCAAGGATATCTTGGCGTGAGCCATTACCCTCCCTTTCATGTCTTTGTACAATTCCGTTGTTAGGTCTTTGTAGAAGCCATAAACCTGTTAATGAACATTGTTGTTGAAACTTATAAGAAGTTGTTATGAAATAGATTGTTATTCATCGTGGCAGTTGGATAATAATTTAAGTGTTTTTCGTTTTACTCAGAACAAGTCAGTAGAAAGAGTTCGCGACTTTTCCACTGCTTACTGCCGATCTTCTTCCGGGAAGACTAGCAATAAGCAGTCCAAACGTCATATCTACTGACTTGTCCTGAGTCAAAAGAAAAGAACTTAAATTATCATAAAAAGTTTGTTTTGTAAAATATATGTCATACATGGAATGCTGCGTCGGCATTTATAGTTTTACTTATCATTAAAATCATACACTAGATGTAGCTGTACCAAACAAGATCGCTTCCGTTAGGGACTCGGAAGATTTTTTCTTCTGAGAAAAATAGGCTTGTGAGAACAAAACCTTTCTTTGTAAAGATCGCTTCTCATTGCATCTACCAATAGTCTATATATACAATAAAATCTTCATTTACCTTTAGTGTGTCCTTCTCGTGTTCCTTATAAAGAGCCAAGCCATGTTTTCTGATTAAGCCGTAGACTTCCAATGTTTTGTTTAGGGTCACGTTGGCATAAAGCTTTGCCTTTGAAAGCGTGCTGTTCCAGTATTTTTTGTGCACGTTCATGGCGAGGTTCTTGACGACATAGAAACATTTCACAGCTGCATGCTTTGTATCGTTGCAGATTGCCATCAGATCTTTTACTAGCGCTTCTTTGGTAATTTCCATGCGTGCAAGTTTTCGAGTGAAATTGAGCGCACGAATGCTTATATTCACAATATGCCTGGTGACATTAGAAATGTGATATCTGACAAGCATTACGCGGCTCTTAATATTGAAATTCTTCAGTGACTTAACGGAAGTAACAACCTTCTGCCAACGAGCCTCAAGATTTAGAGCTTTCACTCTGTTCACAATGTCTGCCTTTATCCAAGCGGCCTTTAGGTGTTTCACCATTTCTAGACGTCTAAGCTGGCGAGTTATGTTCAGTACTTCTGCAGACACATTGCGTGTGAAATTTTGCAACATTGCAAAGTATCTCTTGATCAATTTGTTAGGAGGCATCGACGTGAGGGTTTTGTTTAAGGATAGGATAACACTTTTGGTCATGTTACGGCTTAGCGCGAATGTATTGTTGAGAACAAAGACTGTGTAATTTAAGAGATGCTTTGTTTTGAGCACTGTAAGGTCCACTATCTCCTCCGCACTCTTCATCGATGTTTCGTTAAGGAATTTCAAAGCCACTGTAATGTTTGTTGCGAGTGTATGGTTCAAGCTCCTCGTTATTTCAATGGCACGAGCAATCAAGTTGTCTATGGATTGACCAATAGGAACGTGTCTAACAGTAATATTACGCACCTGATACATAAGACTATATGCCAGAGTTGTTGAATGTTCAACTATGGGTCTGAACTGAAGAGAAGCTTTTGCCTGCCAGTCCTTCACGTTTGTATTAACAGCTGCAATTCCTTTCTTGATGTGTGGGAGTGCTCTGTTGTACACCGAGGCAGTTACTTTAATCACGTGACTTGTAAGTGGAGAGGTAATTTTTAGTATCTTGACAGACCACGGACGAACGATTTCATTCACCCTAATGCTTAGGAGGTACGAAATATTTTTGATGTCTTTAGTGAAATTACGCGTTAAATAGATGACCTTGATGGTGTAGTTGCGGAGAGCTTGAGGAACAGCTGTTTTGATGATCCTTGTTAGATTTAGGGCTGTGTGGTGTATGAAAATAACGTGCTGTTGCAGGGTCTTGTTAAGAAGCGTAAAATTTCGTACTTTTAAATTTATAATGTGCGCAAACTTTGTGAGATTCTTCAGCGTGCAGGAAACGTTAAAATTACACGTGAAGTTTCTGACATGGAGATTAATCTTATCAATCATCGGACCGACTTTATGCTCTCTAATTTCCATCTGTCTTAATTTTGAGTACACTTTTTTCAGTTCTACGGTGACGTTTCTGTAAAACAGCTTTATTTGCTTTGAAACGTTTTGATACACAATGTTGTAGGTTTTGTTTAATTGTACTGTCAGATTCTTAAGATGAAAAGTTATGTTTTTCTTCAGTTCTTGTCGTAAATGATCCAGCTTTCTTGTCAGTCTTTCAACCCTTGCTACCATTTGGTTGTAATGGACCGAAATGTTTTGAACAAGAATGTTAAGTACATTACCAACTTTTTGATTACGGACATTGATACCTCCTAACATTGTAGAAACATTCTTTACCCATAATCTTAAATCACCGCTAACATTTCGGATGTGATCTATCACAACAAGACTAACATTTCTAAGTTGAATGGTAGTGTTACCGAGTCGAAGAGAAATGTTTTTCACGTGGTGAGCAGCATTTCTTGCAATCTGCGGGATTTGGATCGCCAGGTCAGCACGAAGTTTTTTAAGCATCAAGGTTGCGTTGCGAATCAACCCTGGAAAGTTCTTAATTGTCAGGTTGAACACATTTTGAGACATACTCAGTGCGTGAACAGTTACATTTTTGGCCATCACGGACGCATTCTTTACTAGCTCTGTATAGTTAAAGTTCTTTACTTGCTGGTACAATTTTAATGTATGAGGTTTGATTCTATTTTCAAGTTTTTTCAGGATAACTAGGAGTTCATTGGTGAGGTTTCGAACTTTTAATTGTGTCATATTGTAGCACTTCATGGTCATGTTCAAAAGCCTCATCTTGGACGAGTTAGCTAAAGCAGCGAGTTTATCAAGGGTGGTAGTATTGTATGAAAAGATGACTCGGCTCATTCTCGGTTCTAGTTCGTAGATGATTCGGGATTCATTGACAATGTCAAAACCTGATTTGCGCTGAACTGTGACCTGCAGACGACTGTCAGTTGGCATCTCTGCAGCAACCTGTCCAGAAAGTCGTGGGGATAAAGTTACATTAAATATGATGTTCCTGGCATCCTTGTTCAAAATGAAAGACCACCCGACAAGATTCTTCTGATACTGAACATGTGCACTGGCAACATAATTTCTCCAGTCAAATCGTCCAACGAATCCCATCGTACGGTTCAAGACATTTAATTGAAATACAACACTTTTCTTTGCCAGATCTAAGCGCTCTAAGAAAAAGACCCTTTGGTTTAGGAATGTCAGTTCTGAGGACAAACTCCTGCTAATATTTTGGTACAGAGCCTCCCACTGGATCGATTTTTTAAAAGCATTCAGTTCTGTGGTGACTTTGAGGCCTTCAGAGAAATTGTAATTTGCGTCTAAAACAATTGGAGCCTTTGGAATTAATTCAACTGAAAGGTAAAACCGGTTTTTATTAACTACAATTTTGTGCTTCCATGATTTATTGAATGCGTGGATTTGAGCCTGAAGATCAAGACCATTTTCTCTCAGGTACTTTCCACTGAATTTCACGGGATATTTAGGGTAGATGTTAAGTTGGCCATCAAAATCTCCATTTTCTTCGAAGTATCTCAAGTAGCTAACCATTCTCCTGTTGAAAGCCTTTACTTCAGATTTGATAGAAAGGCCTTTATCAGTTGTCCAATTTAAACTATAGACAATGGGAATTTTGGGAAGAGCTTCTAAAGTCAGCGAGATCATCCTTCTTTGTTTTTCCCACACTAGACTGTGTTCCACGAGCTTGTTTGGCAGATATTCTACAACAAATGTACTGGATAGTTGGTTCGAGTCGTTACGCAGCGTTGTAGTTAGTGAAACTTTTCTGTTAAGAGAATACATTACAGAGAGCTTCACCTCATGATTGCAACTAAATTTGTCGGAGTTGTTCGTGTACTTGACTTCCCATCCATAACCATGATGGCGTCCCATTACTTTTGTGTTGAGGTTGTAAGTCAGTTGTTTGGTTTTGTCTATATGCCTGTAGGTGACTATGTGGTGACTAAGGAACAGCATTTTTGAACCGTTTCTCAAGATATGAGATAAGTGCAAGTCTTGTCTTCGTCCTTTCTCGAGAAGTATTCTTTCAACTTTTTTTTCCATAACCCAATTAAAAGCACGTGCTTTAAGAGTTAAGGCTTTCCTGTGCTTATTCAAAAATAGAATAGCAGACAAGCCCGAAATCTTTGCTTCATTCCAAATCATGTCCAATCGTACTTCTTTCAGTGAACTAATGTTGTACCACGATCCTGTGATTGAAGCTTGATTTGAAAAACCAGTCATGTTGAATCCAAGAACCTTCTCATTGGTTCGATTTTCAAAGAACCATGCTGCACCGAGAGATCTCTTTGCTATTGTGGCATTCATACTAAAGCCTTTGAGCTCGTCTGAGTAAAACAAGTTCGTCCATGATTCCCATCTTTTTAGTTTATTGTAGTGCACTGTGAACCGGTTGCTAAATTTTGCTTTGCGTTTATACCATTGGGACTTCATCTCGAATGATTGGTTCGAGGAGTTAAAGTTGAACGCTAGACTATTCTCCATGCTTGTGTTAATAAATCGTAAACAACTTGTTCCGTAGACTCGATTAAGGTACTTGGTTCTCAAACAAGCTGTCTTACTGCTAGTTTTGTTAAAGATGTCCCCTTCTAAAGCAACAGAGTAATTTTGGAAACCGGCTAACAGCGTCAAATTTTTGATCTTGTTGTGCAAATTCATTCTCGATGCAAGTTCAAAGGTTTTGTTTAAACCAGTTACATTAAACCTGATAGCTTTTTCTTTACCAGTTTTATCGTAAGCAAGAATCATGTCAATATTTTTGCCAAAGGCAGTCACGTTGAATTTGAAATTGTGGTGACGATGATGGCGATGATGGTGATATCGGCGATGGTCGTATGTCCACATTGCTTCGATTGATTTGTTGAATGCTGTGCCATTCAAGCGGATTGCTTTTAGATTGGCTAAATTAACAAAGCTCATCGAGGCTACGATACTTTTGTTGAATGCACTACCTTGAAACCTGAGGGCTTTTTCGGTGGTGCGATTGAAAAAACTCCAGGTTGCAACGACTGATCTGTTATATGCAGTCCCATTAAATTTAATAGCCTTCAAATCAGCTCGGTTCACAAAGCTCCACTTTGCAAGTAAAGTTCTGTTGGCACCTGTCACATTCAATTTCAATTCTTTTTCGGTGGAAAGGTCAGCAAGGCTCCAAATAACGTTAACTGTGTTGTTCAACACTGTGGCATTGAAGTCCAGTGTTCTCAGGTTGTCGTTTTTGTTATAGCTTGCAATTGTTTCCAAGCTTCTGTTTAGAGCAGTTGCGTTAAATTTCAACAATCTTGCGTGGTCCATGTTATCATAAACCCACATCATTTCAAGTTTCTTTCCAAGAGTTGTAGCATTGAACTTGATATGATGGTGTCGGTGATGGTGATGATGGTGACGAAGGTTTTGAAAATAGTAAGACCACATTGATACAAAGGACTTGTTCAGGGCCGTAGCATTGAATTTCAAAGCAAGCTCGTTTGTGTTGTTAATGAAGCTCAGTTTCGTTTCAACGGCCTTTTTAAACGCAGTCAGGTTAAATTTCACGACTCGCTCGTTTTGCATCTTTGCGTAGCTCCACATTGCTTCGATAGTCTTATTGAGAGCAGTAGCGTTAAACAGCAGCACTTTTTCGTTCGTTAGGTTTAGAAAACTGAAGCCAGCATATACGGTCTTGTTCAAACCAGTTGCGTTAAATTTCAAACTTCTCTGTTGTCCAACTTTGAGGTAGCTCCATACGGTCTCCAATGTTTTGTTCATGGCAAAGGCACTAAACTTCACTCCCTTCTCGTCAGTCAAGTTGAAGTAGGTCAAAGCAGCTTGCACTCGTCTGCCAAGCACGGTTGCGTTGGTCTTTAGTGATTTTTCGGTTGTTCGGTTCACTATTCCTGTGTACCATGAGAAATCTCGCCGTTTGTTGTCGTGACTGGCCTTGAAGTACACTCCCTTCTCTTGTCCTACTTTTATGTACGATCCATGAAGCGTGAATCTTTCATTCCAAGGTTGGATGTTCATTTGCACTGTAGCTTCATCTCTGATCTTTAGATGTCTACCATTGATTAGAACGCCAACTTTTGTTGGTTTGTTTGTGAAATTGAAGTGGAACATGTTAAGTTCCTTTCCTAGATTGCCATGGAACCTGATCGATGTCTTGGTGCAAGTATGGTTTGCGTTCACAAACACATGTTTCTTGGGTATCGACAATTCTGCCTCAGCGATAAGATGTCTTTGTGGCCAATATGTTGTGTTGGTAAAAACACCATATGTACGCGATCTGTTGTAGACCATGTGTAGTTGACTTACAGTGTAGTTTCTATAAGAGGCTGCCCATTTCAATCCCAATTCACGCTGCGCTCCCTTAGTCTGATTAAAATACTGAGCATTAAGAGCGATTGGATGTCCGTAGACCACATCACGTGACAAGAACGTTACGTTGACTGCATGGGACACGTTATTGTAAGTTCCTTCAAACTGTCCAAACTTGTAACCAAGAGCCCCTGTTGACACACTCAGATATTTTAATTCTTTCTTCAGCCAGAGGGTTCCATTGGCTTCAAATTCTCGTTCCCAGGTTGCTCCAGGAGTAGAAATTCTTGAAACAAATACAAACTCATCATCGTCTTTCGTAGAAATTCGTCTGGCTAGGAGCTGATACTTAGTCAGTTTTTTGTCGGTTGGCGTCAAAACGAGGCTCATGGTGGCGGGACCGCTGAGCGGAAAGAATGGAGACTCCAATTCCCGGATACCAATTGGAAGGGACATGCGTCCACAAATCTTGATTCCAAGGACACGTGTTGCGTTAAGGCAAGGCGAAGGCTAATTAAAACAAAATTAAAATCACTGTTAGTTATCGGTATTTTAAAAGATTCTATTCGTAAATGTTTTAAAGTTTGCAGAGCAGCATTTCTTGATAATTAAAATGAATTAAAAAACTTGAATCGATAATTTACAATTATACCAAAAATAATGACAGATATTTCGACCACAAATATTGTTTTAGTTAAAAACGACAAAGAGAACTTGGTAAAAAATTGAAACTTACTGAAATTCGTCTTGCAGCTCCCTCAATTTTTTGTACTTGGTCATTCAGCGTGGTGTAAAGAGATGATCTGATACGAAAACAAATAAAAAATAAACAAAATTGTTAACTTACAACGTTTTTACATTACACATGTACATATTTTATATAAAAAGAATTCTTTGTCTTTTAAATTAGCAACTTAAATTCTTTTGTTTAAATTCAGAGAACGGCCGCTTGGTTAGCCTAGTTGGTAAAGCCTCGTCTACACGAGCAATTTTTATGTGACAAATTTTTATTTGACAATTTTTATTTGCTGAAGTAGCCCCGTCTACACGAGCAATCTTTATTTGCAAACAAAAGATTGGAGACTGGGATCTATGAATAACATCAAGAAAATTGCCAGTTTTATGTGTTGTCTCGTCTACACGAACAATTTTCCGTATGTGACAATTTTTATTTGCCACATAAAAACTAACACGCCAGTTTTTCAGCAAATATATTTCTCATATATAAATTGGTCAATTTTGTTCATCTACTCGAGCAAATAAAAATTGTCACATAAAAATTGCTCATGTAGACGATGCTTAAGGTGCCGGTCTATCGTGCGGGAGGTCTCGAGTTCGATTCCCGGCCGGAACAACACTCAGGGTCTTAAAATAATTGAGGAGAAACTGCTGCCTTTGCTCCAACATTTGCAAATGGTTAGACTTTCTCGGATAAAGGACGTTAAACCGTAGGCCCAGGAGTAAGATCCTTGTAAGGGACCTTGAGTCCTATTATCTCTACTCCTCTTGGTGGCTAAATGTTCATAAGAACTAAATTACTATAGGGAAGAATTTGTAGCCTTGCTTTCGTCTAATTTAGTAAGGACAAAAATCTTTCAATCCAAAAAACCATTTTAATTGTCAATTTCATCACGTGAGGCAATTATTGAAAAACACGAATTGTAATATTTATCACAATAAAAAAATCAGTGATAGAGGTTCTTGGTAAAAAAGCATTGAGTTATACTTTCGCTAAGTGAACAGTAAAGAAGAAAATAGAGGACCTTTTAATTTCTTTTTGGGAGGAAGAATATTTAGCGAGAATCGGGTTCGCGACAACAAAGCTTGGTGAAAAAGGCACCATAGTTATCTTTGTATCAAAACAGACCAGTAATAAAACAAGTATCTATTTCAGATAGACTTTGTATGGGAAAAAATACTGATTTTTAAGTCATTGAAACTTGTACGCACCACAGTCATGTATGTTCCAAGCGCACTTATATTTTACTACTCAAATCATTCCTATGAAAGTTTTCTATTCCATTTTGTGTGTCTTCTAGCGCCTAAACGCAAGTTATTTTTAATTAAACTATCTTAATTAGAACTTATTTGCCCATACTTTTCAGACGAACTCGGATAAAACAGTGACTTTCCTACTTCTAAAACCATTTATTTTCTTTTAAAAAATCTTAATACATACGTGACGTTAATTATCTGGATTGGCTTTTGAGGAACTCCAACTTCGAACCGAAGTGTTTCGCCTTGCTTGTAGGTTGCGTTTCCAGTGACCTCCGTTGATGTGTACAACGAACTGTTTACCATAATTCCGGACTGTGCAAACCAAAGGTCAAAGCCCATTCTTCCGTTTACCTCTACAACGGCACTAAAAAATTGAATTTTGAAAAAATGTCAATTGAAGGACCAAAGGCGATGACTTTTTAAAGATTTTGTTATTTATGACCCTCCTCATCGTCACAGTTACCATCCGTTCATTGTGATGATCATAATCATTATTACCTTTTCTAACATCATTTAGAACATCATCTTATCATTATCAACATGTGAATTACCATCATCATCATCATTACAATTATCATCACCATCACCGTTATCATCATCACCATCATCACCATCACCATCACTATCATCATCATCACTATCACTATTATCATCGAAATCATTATCATTATCATCATCACCATCATTATCATCACCATTACGGTCATTATCATCACTATCATCATCATCACCACCACCACCATCAAAACTATAACGAACACAATTTACTCTATTTTCTGCAATTCTTTGGTTTTTTTTGTGATTATTAATAGTCATATTGATAACCTTACCTTGGTTTGATATAGCCGCGAATGTCAAAATTCATTGGTCCCCAAAACATGTTCCTAATATCAAATTTCCCGTTCATGTCCAATCTCGCAACTGTTGTTCCCTTAGCTTCAAGCTTAAGAGGGAAACCCAGTATTGTTGGAACGGTAGTGTCAACATCAAGGAACATAAAGCTCTTGGAATACGTTTTCTTGCCACCGCGAGCGAGTTTGATGAGATAATCAATCATATTAACATTGTCTGCTTCAGTTTGAACCCATTTGATGTCATCGAAGCTGGCGAGACGCATCTCGTTGCCAAAGACTTTGAATGAGAGTGATCCAGACGGATTGTGTGCACGGATATTCATCTGGAGATAACAAAAACATGTAAATCACTTCACGAATTATAGCAACACTTTGAAAATGTCAAGTTTTTGAAAATGTCAAGTTTTTATACTTAACGCAGGAATTGCTTTCAATGCTAGTAGATATACGTCCTTCTGATTCAGAGTTATGCTTTGAAAACTTGTGTAATCGAAATCCAACGGGGTAAAGAAAAACTTCGTTTTTAAGTACCTTTCTGTCATTCCTGACCCTCTAGCTATTTTAATTTTTTTTCACATTTTCTCATCATTCTAAACCGTTCACAGAAGTACGATGCAGCCAAAAAATTAAGAACATCTAAATCTCGGTAAAAATTACTGTTTCTTTTAAAAAAAGATTGTATTATTAAAACAAAAGATTAATGGCGATAGCAAACCTGCTCGTGTAACTTTTCAAGGTTTCTTTCGACCTTTGTTATGTCATCTTGGATACTGCGTCTTCCTCTCAAAGGAACATTGTTGATCAACTCTGTTTCTTCGTTCTCCATCTCCTCAGGTGATTTCAGGTTGAACATATCCATGATCTTTTTATCAGGGTACAGACCCTCGGGCCCAAACAGCTGCTCTACCAAAATCTCAAAGCCTTCAAACCGACCGGTTGTTTCCAGGATGTTTGTGGAGACTCCGAGAATGTCCACAGTCAAGTTTAACATTGCACTTCGAGGGAAGTAGCTGTTAGGATGGAAAATAAGGTGGCTCTGAGCTGAGCCTCCGGCGTCGAGGAGTTCTAAAATAGTAACGTATCAATGTTAGACACACATTTTCAACTACGATAAAATATTGAATGAAATATGCGCTTTCCCTCATAAATAAATGTCAGTAGAACTAAAATAAATTATGCTATCTCTAAAATGTTTTCAAATTTATCTTCGAAATTTTTAAAATGTTTTAAGCTGTATCGTCACGACCAAAACTAAATTCACATAAACTCGTACCCAGGTTGTTTCCTCGTCAATGCTGAGGAAAGAACCTGGGTATGAGGTTGGAAATGAATAAACTTTCCAAAAGTTTTAAATACGTGAAATGTAATATTGACAAGTTCTCCTAAATATTATACTTTTTATAAAAGCAAATTGGGAGAATTTCGCTTTTTATTTTGAACACAATATTTTACCCTATGAAATCCCTAAACTCTTATTACGAAATGTTACATTTTCAGTTAAATATGAAAAGAGAAATGAGATGTTGATAACTAACTGCCTCGAGTGCAAAGGGTTAAGAGAGTTGTGCCAGTATGAAAGTCAAAACTATTATACATAATATTGTATTAGAAAATGTTTTGTAATAAATTTGCGTAAGCTCTGAATTTCTCTCCTGCTAAATTCAATGGAGCCAATAAGAGTTCCAATAACTTAAAAATCAACATGAACACGCAAAGTTACAATCAAAAAATAGAACTTTGACCACAACAATGATGCGTGGTTCATTCGTGCTTTGGTTTCAATAACAACTCGGCTTTCAAAAAGAATTTGAACTCGAGGAAAAGAGATAATGAAACAGTTCCGTCCTGGTTGCTTACCGCTGTATGCCGATCCTTCATATGCTCTGGAAAACCTCAACCTATTCAGATTGAACTCTCGCAGATCTGTTCCATTAAGCGCTTTCTTGATCATTTTGGCCAGCGGTAAACCGTGCAGAGGCTCGGTGGACTCCATTGCGTTGGTCAAGTGACTCCACACGAAGGAACCAACTTGCTTGCTGCGCTCGTTCGTATGAATGCCAGCGATCTTTTGGAAGACTTCAGGACTGGGGCATTTCAATAGAGACAAGTAAGCAGCAATGCGGGTCTGTTGAAAAACGTAACAAAAAGAATTACAATATAATATCTATTCATGTTAGGCAATATTTCATCATTAATCATGTACACCATCAGATCAACATCACAATCATTTAGTTGAATCGAAGACATCTGAAATAGTAATATCAGAGAGAAAAAATAGAAAATAAATTTCGAATATTAAAAACATTTTTTGGCATTAAAATGAAAAAATGTTCTTAATTTAACTTAAAAGAGAAAGTTTGGCTGTATTTCTCTATTTTACATACCTCTACATCTAAGCTACGTTCTCCATAAACAGCCAAAAGCTTGCTTGCTCGTTCTTTTGAACAAGGGAAGCGTCTAAGGGCTTCTAAAGCTGCAACGCTCACATTCAATGGAACTTTGTCATTCAGGGAACACTCGATAAGTTTGTTCAGTGCAGAAGATGGTCGTCCGGCGTTACCAATGGCTTTAAGAGCCATCAAGATGTGGTCAAACTTTTCCGGTGTTTTGGCACTACATCTGTCACCAAGCTGTTCCTCCAGCCATCTGAGAGCTTCTTTAAGTTCGGGATTTTTCTGAAACAAACAGACATTTCTAACATTAGTCCAGTTGACTTATCGCACGATTGAAGTGGTTAAAACTAGAACAGAGTTATTCTAATGAGATTAAAATTCAACGACTTTCATGACTTTTTTCATGACAAATGTCCTTTTCAACAAACTAAATAGCAAAGAACCAACTGAATGAATTTGTCCTTGGTGATCCCAGGGACAAATTTACCACGCTTTGTAAATAGCCAGCTGGTTTGCCTCCTA
>JAOTRI020110906.1:0-13045 GCA_028564885.2 Zoanthus sanctaehelenae | reverse complement strand
AACAAACCTGATCGCGCGCTCATTTAACCTTTCCAATTTATCTGCAGCACTTTTACTACAAAAATTCCAGGTTTCACTGCAATAATTGAAGTGAGGAAGGATAAATGCTAAATATAAGTCGCGCCTTGTTTCGAAGGGAAGCATTTTTTTCATTCTTTTAAGAACAGCTATTTGTTGTGAAACTTTCCTACATATTTTAGCGACATGATTGTCAAACTTCAGTTTGTTATCTATTGTTATACCAAGCATCTCAAATTCTTTAGTCACTGGAATACTTGAATTTTCACACTTGAAATCAAGTGCGACATCAGATTTTCCCATCACAATAGCTTGATACTTAGAATTGTTTCTTTTTAGACCGTTTTCATCATACCATTTATCAACAAGCTCGAGATCAGAGTTTATAGCACTCTCAACTTCTCTATAGTCATTATGAGCAAAGAAAATTTGCGTGTCATCTGCGTAGCTAGAGAGTTTACATCTTTTCACGATGAACAGAAGATCGTTGATGAAAATATTAAATATCAAAGGCCCAAGGATTGATCCTTGGGCAATCCCCCTGGAAATATAATTCCAGCTCGAATATTCTCCAGCTACTTTTACTCGTTGTTGACGATCAGAGAAATAATCCTCAATGATATTAGCAGTACTCTCGTCAGCACCATATTCTTTGAACTTCTTCACAATGAGATCGTGTGGTAGAGAGTCGAAGGCCTTCGACAAGTCCATACTCACGAGGCCAATTAATTTTCGATCGTCCAACTCCTTTCGCCATTCCTCCGTAAGACTGAGCAGGGCCGTATCACAACCGTGATGCTTTCTATAAGCGAACACGAATTTGTGGAGAATATTTCTGAACCGGGGACTGACTCTTGAATGAACAAGCGTTTCAAAGACTTTTGACAGAGATGGAAGAATTGTGAGAGGTCTGTAGTTATCCTTGGACAGGCTGCAGTCTTTCTTATACACTGGGGTTATTTCGCCCTTTTTCCACTGTTTAGGTATTTTTCCAACGTCCAGAATATAATTAAAAAGAGTGCTGAACGGCTCACACAACACATCAGCAGAATCTTTCACTGCCCTCGCGGGAATTAGATCGTAGCCAATGGCTTTATTTGTTTTCATGTTACACATGATTTCCTTCACTTCTATGGGGTTGGTATAATTTAGGGTGATCTGGCCGCTGGCAGAGTCGTGTGGAAAATGTGTGAAATCCTTCATGCGTTCAGTTGTTTTATCAGTGCCAACAATGTTTGAAAAGAAATCGTTCAAAGTTTCTGCAACTTCACGTGGCTCGCGCATTATCTGATCGTTCTCCTTAAGAACAATACGGTTATTGTTCTTTTTCTTACGTGAATTGATATACGGTCTAATTGTATTCCAGAATTTTCTTTGATCTGCATATTTCTCCTTACAAAGTGTTTTGAAGTGATTTTGTATAGCTTTTCTTCTCATACTGACAACTTTGTTTCTTAAGACACGATATTTTTCCCACTCGAGAGGATTCCTGGATCTATAATATTGCTTTTTCTGTTTATCTCGGTCCCGCATTGTCTTCCGAATTTCATTTGTTATAAATACTCCAGCCGGTGAAGGGCGTTTCTTGACTGTTATCTTGGGCGCATGAGCATCCAGAACTTGATCGTAGAGTTGATGCCAACACCAAAATACATCGTCAGGATCATCAAACACATATGAGATGGAGAAAGGCACTGTTGATAAATCAGCTTGAAATGAATCCTTATCAAAAGTTTTAAAGGATCGTTTAGTTGTGGTTTCAGCCTTTGATCGCATGTTTCGGGTTTTCAGAACCGTGTATACGAGATCATGATCGCTTAGACCCGTATGAATGACACCCGATTCTTTAGCAAACGCGGGGACATTAGTGAGGATGACATCAAGACAAGATTCCCTGTTTTTACTGATCCTTGTAGGAACATTAATAAGGCTGTCAAGGTCATAAATGTCACACATATCCAGTAAACACTGGCCCTCTTTGTGATTATCGAATGGATGGAGGATGTCCGAATTTAAGTCTCCGGTACAAATCACGTTATCAGAAAAGCTGTTTGCTTCGTCCAGTAGATCGCAGAGTTCGCGTTTGAATGTGTTGTTGTCAACAGATGGAGGCTTATAGGCAGTAATATATGCAAACTGTCGTTGTCCGATTTTCATGTCAAACAACATTGATTCGACACGTTTTCCTTTCAATTTTTTCCGTGAAGCGGCAATATTGTCTCTGATGTATACTACAATGCCACCGCCGCCTTTGATTCTGTCGCGACGATAAAAATTAAAACCATCGACATGAAATTGTGAGCTAGGAAAAGTTGAGTCGATTTTTGTCTCTTGTATTGTCAAAATGTCGAATGCATTAGTAGCTAGCCATAATCGAACCTCATCGAACTTGTTTTGAAGGCTATTAATATTGAGGCAGGCAATAACACATTCTTTTCTGTACTCAATTCTAATGTCTTTTATCTTGGCTAGAGCTTCATCGGTATCGACCGATTCGGCTTCGCGCTCCTCGTCTTCACAGTTGCTTTCGTTCAAAATAAATGAGCCAGTTTCGTCAAAGAAGGAGTCAGATAATTTAGGCAGAGAGCAGAAAGCACATGTCCATTCCAAGTCGGGATGTTGTAGGTAGTATTTGAAACCGGTAGCGGTTAATTTGAGACATTTTGCGTGCGACCAAGTATCACAAGACGAGCACAAAATGGCGTTTTGGTTCTTTCTCACTGGCTTACTACACTCGCCGCATGGAAACTTGAATTTGACTTTGCCTTTCGAAGGGCCAGGGTTTGATGATATATCGCCACAGACGAGTAGGTTCCGTTGTATTTGGAAGGTACTGACGCCATTCGTGCTGTACTGAACTCTACCTGCCAAATATCGGCTCGCTCGAGAACAACGTATAAAAGGAGCGTTGACCACATGCTTTTCTAGGAAGAACGCGTCGAAAGCCTTGAATCTGCGTTCTACATGCGAATACAGACAAATAGTATCCTTATTTTTAAAAGTTAGGTCAGGCAATACCCGAAAAATACCGCAGAAGGTAAGAATTAAGCCAAAGTTACGAGCGCTCAACATTCCGTGTGTCCTCCTCAACTAAACACTTTTAAGCTTTTACAAGCCAAGTGAATCAATGCTTAATTAGAACTTGTAACAATAGCCCAGGCCAGTATTTTAGAGTTAACTAGGTGCAACACTCCTTAATGACATTGAAATGGGATGGTCACATTTTACATGTACATAACAGTATAAATTGGATTTTTAGCTTGAACTAACCAGTAACTTTAGAGTAGATGGTCTTGTGTGCCTCTCACTCTCTTCTTCCCACTGCTTTACAATTGAAGCTGGTGAAATAATTAATGTTGCACGAGACTGCACAGGAATCTATAACAAAACAAAAAAGCTAGATAAATATAATACCAGGAAAAAAGATTTCTTCAAAGTAATTTTTTTTAACTAGCTAGTTTGTCAGGGAGAGGAATTAGGATTACTAATGAAGAGTTTTAACCTGTTGTCAAAAACGTGTCCCTTCCTGGCAGGTCTTTAATCTCAAATCCCTTCCAACTGAGCAACTAAAGCACTTGTATCAAATCCCACCACCTGTCTACCCTCCCCCACAGGCACTACATTGACAGGTGTACAAATAATTTTAAAATAATTATTATTTTTTACCTGCATTTAGATAAGTCTTGTTCAACTTGCTCTCAAGCAAAAACACTAATCAAAAGAATATGTTAGCCTTATTGAGTCAAATTTTAATGAAGACAAAGTTCTAACAATTATTATTTTGCACTTCTGAACTTGTTTAATACCTACCCCAGCAACAGAACACTGTGGACACATAAATGGTTTTATGCAGCAGTGTAGAAAACAGTTTTTGTGTACAACAGAGCTACACTTGACACATCGTAATATATCCTTTGCACTACATGGATTGATTTCGCCACAGATACATGATATATCAGAATGTAACTCTTCAGACGATTTACATGACAAATTGTTGTACTCTTCGCTTGGGTCCTTATTATTTATTGCAGGTTTTCCCAAATCGTTTGGTCTTGAATTGTTGGAGAAATCACCATTTTTATCAATACACTTAGCACCTAAGTCACACAAAACTGTCCTTCCTTGATTGTTCGAACAAAAACAATGACTTGGTTGAACATTTGCTGAATACAAGCAATCACTGCCATCATTTCTAAAGACATAATTATCACTAAACTTATTTTGGTTTTCTCGTGATTGGAATTCAGTTTCACTGATGCAGAGATTTCCTTGTTCACAATAATTTTCCCTACATGATGATGTCGTTCCTATTACATCTGAAGAGCATTTGCCTTCATTCTCAAAGTTTTCACAAGATACTATTTCAGAAGACTGTTTTGTTCCTAGTATCTCTAAACCTTTATCAGGCCTCCTACAGGATTCTTTATCCAAGAAAGAAATGTTTGTGTTCGTGGGAATCTCTTCACAAATTCCATTACATTCTTTGTTTTCAGTGGGCATTGTATCAATTTTAGCAAGAGAATGAACTGCCTCATGACTGCTTTGGAAATGAATGCCTTTTCTTCTTGAGTTGCAATGATCTTCAAAAGATCTTACTGGAAGCATCTTTTTGTTACCAAATTGTGAATTTTGACTGACAAACTTCTTATTATTAGATTTGCTAGATATACATTCTTGAAACTCCTTTTTACAGCTACAAGTTCGTGGGTTGTTTAGGATACATGCTAGCACTTCAACAGTCTTCCCTAAACCCATTTCATCAGCCAGAATCCCCCCACTAGGGAGTGAAGGACTAGGATACCTGTTTAAGCTGATCCTGAAAGTATAAAATTAAGATAAACTTGTATAATATTAAATACCTGCAGGAAATAACTATAAAATAAAATGTTTCTGAAAATTGACACTTGTAAGCTTGTTTAAGTGTTTTACTATTCCTATGTATATGGTGAGGCAAATAAAATAAAAAATAAAATAAAATCTGCAAGAATCAAGAACTTCAAAATTTACCGGACCCCCTAAGGGTCAAATATACCTGCCTGTAATTCTTAACTTCTTGAAACCTGTGCTACCTCTCACCTCCTATACTTAGTTATTCCTAACCTCCCACTTCACTAACTCTCACCTAATCTACCATACAACCTAACTCTTACCCTTTTTTCTTTTTCTTTGTTTTGGTACTCAAAAAGGATTTAAACTCTCAACCACTGGATCTCTAGTCCTCTTCCTTATCCACTTGATCACACAAGCAATCATTGCAATTCACACTGTCTATAATTCTCAACCTTATAATTTGTAGGTCCCAGTCTCACCTGTATAATGACTATGCTTTAGTCATTAAAAATAAACTAGTTTAAACAAAATTTTAGAAATAAACTATGTTTAAAATAATAAACTAGGTTTAAAAATATAATTAACTAGGCTTAAAAAAATAAACTGAGTTAAAAAAATAACCTAAAAATAAATTTGACCTGTAGCATATATGTCGATCCAGTGAGCAGAACACATACCCAATACTCCATCTATATGAGAACCAAGTGAAGTGACACACTCTCTATATGTGAGTTCCTGTAGCTCAGTGGGTATAGAGTTTCTGACTAGTAATCAGGTCATAGGTTTGATTCCTGTTAGGGACTCAGAAGTGCTTTCGTCTGAGAAAAATAAGCTTGTGTGATTGAAAATTTTATTTTTTAATATCAGAAAGAAATTTTTGATAGCAGAGAGATTTAAAAAATTAAAAACTTCTTATATTCATTTTTATTTAGAGCAGTGAGGGTGGATACTATTCAAATGTGTAAATGTCATTATCGACAGTTGCGGGGTATTCTGTAGTTAAGCCTTAAATATTTTATAAAATTTAATGAAAATCAAAAGATTTACCTTCCAGTAAAAGGATTATAGTAAATGTTTGTGCCTTTAATAATTTTGATTTCTCTCCACAGCATATGTAGACTGTTTTCTGCAAATTTAAGAAAAAATTTTTTTTTGAATTGAACCAAGATTTTCATAGGTAACCCAAGCTAATGGTATGAGCATTTACTATGAATTATAAGGGTCTGACTATTACATATTAAACATTTCTTTTTTAATTGCCTCAAATCTCAATTGAATTTATTTAAGAAATACCCTCATGAGACAATCTCCTCTCTGACATTTATCTGAATATAAATTTAGTTTGTTTTTATGTTGACCAGACAAAATATGTATTCCAGTTCCTTGCAGCTCCAGTTGAGTTGTGGGGAGAAAAGGGGCCTGGAACAAAAGGTAGTCCAGTGAATGCTTCTAGAACGTCTCACTAACAATTATTCCAAGAGCATGTGTTGGACGACAAATATCCAATGAGGAGTGTAGTGCCAAGTTGGCTATAATCATTTAATATCCAACAAGCGCAAATGGAATTATTGTTTTATAAATTTCATGAATTTTCCAAACCTTTTGATACTTCAAAACAACAACAAACTTTTAATAAATTGATAACCAGAATTTTTTTTTGTTAGTTTCCATATATGGTCATTGAGTCACCCAATCAAAACACTAGAAATGCAATATTTGAGGTTGAAATTTTAAAATTTAAGATGTTTTAAGGAGGGATACAAACTCTATGTAGCTGGTATCCACTTGGATACAAACAAAGAATTTAAGTTTCAAGTGTCATTGAGTAATATATACATATATATTACTCTATGATACTTTTTACAAAGGTACAAATTATGGAAATATAAAACACTTAAGATACTGTATTTACCTTGCCCTTCATAAGTTTTGTTTCTCTGCTCTTTTTCTAACATCCAACTGACAGCCTTTTTCTGATAACTACGCAGTTGAGGAATCAGATCTGGATGTTGAATATCACGTTCTGTAACATCTAAACATTTGTTGTTTGGTACTTCCTGATTAGAAGTTTCTTTATTTTCCTGGATCTCTATACTTGGAGTTGTATGTGATGTGTCACCTTCCAATGAGCTATGATCAGCAAGACCACAATCAGATGCTTTATGCACTTCTCTCATTCTTACTGCTCTGGTATCTGAAATTCTGGCTTTAAGTGAATTTGGTTTGGAATTCATATCATTAAAAAAAACATCTAAATTACTTTTTCTAATTGTTTTAACAGCATCATAAAGATCATCAAAGCTTGACCCACAACTTTCTGAAACAACTTCACTTGACTCTATTTCATCATCTGAAATAATGGATGGAAAAAGCCACCCCATTATCACTTTCATCATTCTGTCACATTTTCTAACTGTGAAATCTTCACTAGCAAATGAAGCAGGTGTTATAGCACCCTTGCATAAACAAATCTGAACTTGCAAACAATTATTTTGATTTAGAGCAAAATCCTTTTTCACAAGTTTCAAAATTCCTTTAATTTCTAAATATTCTACTGCTTGTAATTGTTCATCTGATGCATTTAAAACAACAGCTTTGTATTCCGGCGCGGTTTGAACACAGTCCGAAGCGTTTTTGTTATTTGATGTCTTTCTCTCGCTAAATGTTACTAATGTGGTAGCGCTGATGAAATCTTCAAGTTCTAAATGAACTAGCTCTGCAGTGTCTAACAGTGATTTTAAATCTTTCATCTCACACGGTACTGCCAGAAGTTCAAATGATCCCAAAACGCAAATGTAGTCTTTCGGAATGAAATTTCCGATTTTCAATAACGTACATGGAGAACTTTGTTTGCCCTTGTCCCCTGTAAATTTTTTCTTTCTATTATAGCTTCTTTTTTTTTTACTAATTTGACCCGCAGTCCTTAAATTCTCATCAAAAAAGGAGCTAGATGGATCCGAAGGAACAGAAGATTCAGCGCTTCGTAAGTCCAACAAACTCCATGTCATTTTCAAACGTTTCTCTTCGCTTGACTTTTGAGGAAATCTTTGTTTTCTTTTTAATGCAGACATTTTGAGGCATCGATCTCGCCAAAAAGAAAGGGAAAAAACGAGATTTAATGGTTTACATGCAATAGCTGATGTTGTCTGCCATTTTGAAATAACAGTGAATCCGCGGTAAAAGTACAGCGGAAAACATTACTCATGCGCAATTTTTGAAGAGCAACCGTGGTGCATTGCAGTATCGTGCTCTTACTACACGGCATTATCTTGAAAAGTTTCTTGAATTTTTAAAAATATTGCTCAATAGTTTTCAGTATAATGTTTTATTTTCAAGCTTGAAGTAGCATACCTAATGATTTGTTGTTAAGAAAAATTAGCGAAAATGTCGTATACGGGCTCAGGAGCAAATGCTACTCCAATGGGAAAACTCCATCCGATTTTGGCGGCGAAACATGGCGCCCCTCAACCACCATGGCCAGCTCCACCGCAGAATTCGAATGGTTCACCATTTGATCAGGGACTTAGAAGTTTACCAGTAAAACGGGAAGTACCGCAAGAAGGTAAGCGGCGAAATCGCAAAATACATTTTATTTTTGTATAAATATTGGGAAAGAATCGATGTACTGCATATAGTTCAAGATCTTGCGTATTTTTCCTTTCACGTGTTGAGGAATTGTAATATACCGTAATATCAGCCAGTTGAAATTTTGATGTGTATCGTCCACCTTGTAATGAATTGCTTTTATTGTTTGCAATTTTCTTTATCCAATATATGTAAGATTGTTTATTTTCAAATTTGTTAAATTTTGTTTACTGATAATACAGGATCAATGTCATTATTATGTGCACGTGTTTTATTGCCGAAAAATACTTAACCAAATCTAATCTTAAAACTTTAAGGAAAATAAACAAGAAAGTAGGTTAATTGTGGCCTGTTGTAACCGTTTAATTCGAGGTCAATCAATTTTATACAAGACGCCAACTATATTTTACGTGTCATAAACGTTAACAAGTTACGTAATTTTGGGGAAAACTGTGGATTATTATGAATGTGATGTAGTTTGTTTGGTGAAAAATATAGTTTTTCATACATTAAGAAATTGCTTTGACTACAAGTATTATGTGGAAGAAGGATGAAGCTCATAAAGTTTGTAAAGGTCATCTATTTTTATGGTAATAATGATAATAATGATAATTAATGATACTTTATTTAATGTGAACTGCTAAGGCAGTGGTTGCCCTTTCTTCCCAGCCAGAGGCTAATGCTTAATCACTCAACTGCTAAGATCTTGTGAAAGCCGTCTGGTTAGCCTAATTGGTAAGGTGCCAGTCTATCATGTGGGAGACTCGGGGTAGATTCCCTGTCAGACCAACACTCAGGGTCTTAAAATAATTGAGGAGAAAGTGCTGTCTTTGCTCTAACATCTTAAAATGGTTAGACTTTCGCATCTTCTCAGATAAGGACGTTAAACCGTAGGCCCTCTAGGATTATATCTATGTGTGTGTTTGTGTGATGTAATGTGAAAGGTCTCCGTCCACCTTAGAGTGGTAAAGATGGTGTCTCCAATTAGTTGGCCTTTGGCCGGCTAGAAAGACTTGACACTTAAATAAAGTCTTTATTATTTATTATTATTATTATTATTAAGTCAAATTTTCTGAAGGAGGAAAACCAGAGTACCTGGAAAACCCTTGGAGTCAGATTGAGATCGACAAATCTCAACCCACATGCCGAGCCCAGGAATCGATCCTGGATCGTAAAAGTTGGAGGTATGACTGATGACTACTATACCATTCTGACTCCCCCATGGTAATTAAAACATTCACATTTTATGGAATTGCTTGGGTACGAGAAAGGGTAAAAATGTTTTATTTTATGTATTTTAAAATTTTCTTATGTAAAATCCTTTGTTGATTCTCTGATAAAATACACTCTGACAGTGTGATGTAGTGATCATAATTAGACATTATAAAGTAAATCGAATAGAACACAATATTTCAATATTATTTAAAACAGCTGAGAAACTATGTCAGCAACTCTTAATCAATGATGTGACAAAAACAGCAGTGTAATCGTAGCTCACACATAGGTACATGTAGTCGCTAAAATTGATAAATCACAATGATGTATGTATTGGATATATAACTTAAATACTTAAACAATGAACAACGCAGCAATTATGCAAAATTACTAACTGCAAGGTAGTCAAGTAATCCAACATATATTTGTTTGTTTAAAACCAAGAAAACATCAGGTTTGTTGATGCAATAATGAATACCTAAACATTTTTCCAAAGAACTCAATTTATAATACTAAATATTTTGGAATAAAACAAACTCAAGCAAATTGGCGATAAGCAAGAAAAAGAAAAGTTAAAAGATTAACCTCACTTGCATATAACACGCACCTTAATTCATCCATTTTTTCCGCATATATCATCGTATTTGACTGTTAAAGCATTATACAGAGGAACATTCCTAATAATTGAACTGTTAAGCCTTATTGTCCCTGTAGTATTGCTGAAATCTCCCAAGTGATAACTATACTTTTCATGCAGATGCCTTGAGAGAACTTTACTTTACTTTACTTTTTCACTAAACTGTAGTATTTTTTTGTGTAAAGAATTTGTCTGGACAGAAACAGGGTATGACTAAGCTAAAATTGATTGGGCTGGACGTGATCTCCAGCCACCCATGAGACAATATTTTTAGTCTTGATATGAAAAGGTAATACTTGGAAATTAAACTCTTTTTCCTATGTGTTGCAGGGTGTAACAAAATATCTGTCCAGTCATCAGGGGCAGGGGTGTGGAAATCGTATGCCCGACTTGCCCGACTCGTTACATCGGGGACCTGGACAAGTAAAATTTTGCTGTTTAGTTGTCCACGGACAAGTAGTTTTTTTTAAGGGTCTAAACTTGCAATACAATAGTGCTCTAAAGTCTTATTTCCTAATAACGCTGTATTACGGCGAGATTTTCCGAATTTTTGACATTTTCGCCATATTTCGTTGTATTTACACCGTAGCAAATTTAAAGTGAAACGTTTTGCGAAAGTATTGTTCTTTAATGAGCGAAATTTGCCTTAAATTCCAGAGGCAGAAAAATTAATATTAATATTAGTATGTAAACTTAACAGATGGAGTTAATGAAGTGGAACTCAAACAATTCAAAAGCAAGTTGATTTTGGGTCTGGACAAGTAGATTTTTCATATTTACTTTCCCGGGACAAGTGTCCAAAATACATATTTCCACACCCCTGAGGGGGTAATGAGATTTTGAGGGTGGGTAAGAAACCTTTCGTATTCTCTTGTCCGGTGGACAGGTGCTCAGATAAAGCCCCTAAATGCCAGGGCAAGCTGAAAAGCAAGAATATAAGTTTCTGTTGAGCCCTGTTTAGTGATGATCAATACTTTAAGCTTTGAGGTTTCTAAGTTACATGTCATATTCAAATTCAGGGTTTTCATTAACTTTTGAATTACAAGGGCACCTTATCTAGAGTAGGCGAGCACTTATTTGTTAGCTTGGAGGTCTAAAGCTACAGTATATACTTTAGAGGGTTTCACCTCAAGTACTGTGCACAAGTATATTTATCAAAGCAAACAGGTTCCAGTACCTGGGTTCAGGTACCCGGGTCCCAGCTACTAATGAGAACCCTGCAAACTATAATCTTAGTGATATTTATTTACTTTCTCTTGTGTCCCACTCTTGGGCTTGGACATGATATGAGTTTCCGCTGCTGTTTTCTGTCCTGTGCCTTATCTTCTGTTATGTTAAGGTACCTCATTTCTTTTTCTATTACTTTACTCAGACGACCAAGGAGGACATGGAGATTACAGGTGGAGGAGAGTAGGAGTGTTGGTTTGAAGAGGGAGGATGCAGTGAATCAAGCGAGATGGAGAGTGGGAGTGAGAGATATTGCTGGCAGAGTGGGGTAAATCCGACCACCCTCGTTTACAGGGATAAAACTGGATCAAAACTGGATTGATGATGAGGATGATTACTCCAGGTCTTCCTCGGTCTACCTACTGGCTGTCTCATTTCCAGTTCCATTGCTCTCCTATTTATGCTGTTCGCTTCCAAAATGCTCTATAATTTCTTTGTTATTTACTTGTTTTGTTAAATTAAAGTTGTAGATTTGGATAAAAAGAAAAAGAAAAGAAAAAGCCGTTGGGGTACAGAAGAGAAGAAGACATTTATTCCAGGCATGCCAACAACTATGCCGTCAAACCTTACACCAGAGCAGCAAGAAGCCTATGTCAGTAAGTATTATTCCACTTGATAGTTTAGCACTACTTGAAACTATTTTGACCAAAAACCTTGTAAGCTACCAGGGTTTACCAGCAGCT
The DNA here is from genome assembly GCA_028564885.2 of Zoanthus sanctaehelenae. Lineage (NCBI taxonomy): Eukaryota > Metazoa > Cnidaria > Anthozoa > Zoantharia > Zoanthidae > Zoanthus > Zoanthus sanctaehelenae. Next base: position 850 of record JAOTRI020110906.1, on the reverse strand, counting down.
TTTGCACAATGGCATTATGCCTACATTCACATAAATAAAATGATCTATGACTCCAAGAGCAACAGCACATGAAGTGGTCAGAACATGCATGAGAATAGAGAAAAAAGGCAATACTCAACTTAAAACAACCTTATAGCAGAAAGGGAAGTCAGCAAGTTGGCGACTGTTCTGACATTTTTGGTCGACGATTTTTAAATCTACTCACCATCAGTGATTGATTTTTACGGTCGTCCGGTCGTCCCTGACGACTGAAATTTGCGTGGGGCAACCACTTTGAAGCACTTTAGTCGTCCTTTGGACGACTTAATATTGCAATTTCAAGTTTTAAAGTTCTGCAGGCAAAATCATAGTTATTATCATATCTTAGCATTAATAAAAAGTTTGTTGCATTAACGCAAGAATTACTGTGGAAAAAATTTGACATGCTGCTGGCCGTTGATGTTCTAAAAATAGACACGTTGCAGTGAGAATCAATGAAAATGTTTTCATGACACAAGCATGCATGTATCATAACGTCAACTGTTAGATCAATAAAATAATATTCTTACTTGTATTTGAAATCGAAGCGATAAAAGATGTTTTTATCTTTAATAATGTAAACGAATATTGACACACAAAAACTAATTTCAAACAAATGTTATCAAGTTAGTAAGAAACAAATTTCAATTCGGTTTAACCTTTTGACCTTACACTGACTGGAGAAACCGTCGACGTTATGTTAAACTTAAAATTATTTTGTAATCTCGTTAAAATGAAAAATAAAGTAATTTTTATATCCTTGAGTATTTCTCACGTTTCTAGAATGGGTTAAACGTAAATAATTATAAAGCGAAAGCACAAATAACGCATT
>JAOTRI020110895.1:0-13046 GCA_028564885.2 Zoanthus sanctaehelenae | reverse complement strand
AATAGACCACTAGTAGCGTAGCCAATCAAAATGCTGGATTTGCAATAGTCCACTAGTTGGGTGATACTAATTTATATATAGTAGACTCGAATACATGGCACGTCGTAATTATGAGAAATGAAATGTGTTCATTGCAATTCTTGAATCGTTTAACTTTTGTCACAAGTGTGGGAAACCAGTTCTAAAGCCTTCAAAAGGAGAAAATTCGAAGGAAGACCAGCAGTCACCGCTGACATTTCAGCAGTTGCGAAAAAGGTTAAGTGCAAGTAAGGCAGTTAAGTCGAAGAAGAGTAAACAAGACAATCCGAATGAAGTTCTTGTAAAAATTGGAGTTTTGAAAAATTTTGTCAAAAGGAGTTTTCAATCCCTCAAAAGGGAAAACTTTGATTGTTCGAGTGCTATCCAACATTCGAAAATTAGAGTTACTAAGAAAGGCAATCGATAAACACGCTACCCATAATAGATTTTTCAACCCCAATGAAGAATGCACATTGACCTACCCCGATGGAACTATGGTTCTGACTCTGCCAGGCCAGCCTTCACAACTGTTTCAATTATATCATATATGACTTATGAAAGCCATACAATAGAATAACTTTGTACTTGGTTGAGAGAGAACTCTTGACCGAAGAAAAAGAAACCGAGTCATTGAACATTGATGTTTATTGATCGCTTATTGAAGAATTACATATATGAACAGCCAAAGCTGGGGGCTTAATTGGCCTAAATCAGCAAAATAAAATGAACACATTTCATTTCTCATAATTACGACGTGCCATGTATTCGAGTCTACAATATAAGTTGTCAGCAGAGCTTAGCTATAGAACCCAGTCTCCACATTATTTTCGACTGTGTGTTTTCATCTTTCTGCGCGTAATTTCGACTTTCTGCATGTGTTTTGTCTTTCTGTATGTGTTTTCTTCTTTCCGCTCGTCTTTCGTCTTTCTACATGTGTTTTGTCTTTCTGTGTGTGTTTTCGTCTTTCTGCGCGTGTTTTGTCTTTCTGTGTGTGTTTTCGTCTCTCTGCGCGTGTTTTATGTACATTGAAAAGTGTTTTTGTTTCAATAAACTTTTTTTTTGTTTTTTTTTCTTGTTATTTGTGTTTTGCACTTCTGGGCCACCGTAGGTTCTCGATCAGTTAGACGCAAAAATCGAGTCAGTGTAAAGCTATATAACTGCCGTGCATGCGTTTGTAACCAATGTTGAGATTAGGATTGCGGGCTCCGCTGGTCGCCCGCAATAAGGCAAAAAACGTTAATAGTTTATTATTTTTTGAAATCAAGTGTTCACCTTGCAGTGTAAGTTTTTAAGACATGAGCTATGGGATGTGCTGCAAGGTCATTGCACAAGTGTAGCCCAACTTGAATTACTGTAAGTTACAAAACTGTGTGGGTGCTCATAAGTACCCCATCTTCTGTAGATGTTTTAAAGCTTTAATATTCAAGAAAACATAACATTTTAAAGGTGAAGATGTTGAAAAATGTAAAAAAAAATAAAGATCTAAATTTTATTATGTTGTAAGTTTTAAAGTACATCTATTTACAAGGTGAGTCATGTGGCAGTAGCAGGCCCTAAAATAGTACGGCAATAAAAAAATGTTTGAGAGCACGAAGACCCTTGATATTACGAATCACACTATAAAGCGACTTGACGTCCATGGCAAATAAACAAAATTGGTTTCAGATTGAAAACGGAATTCGTTTAAAATTATCAATGTATGATTTGTGTCTTTGATGTAAGTGGGAGGAGTTTGTAACATAACGAATCAAGACAACTGGAGATGAGCTCAATAGAACAACTGCAGGCAGAAACAATGGGGCGGTCTGGGTATTACTATGTGAATTTTGGGCTAGATTTTGATATGAGAGGTTCTGGAAGTGGCGTGAATTAATAAGGTTGCATGTTGCTTGAGGATGGCTGCCGTGTGTCTTTAACTATTGTATGAGGGGTAACATCTTATCTATCTCAAGATGAAAGGTGGAAATTGGTGCGCCAAGCAACGACGGCACCACCTTTGTCTACAGGTTAATGACAATATCATTACGAGAACAAAGAGAGTGCTGACCATTCTTCTTTAGAGAGATTTGAAAAATTAATTTTACGGTTAAAATTGGCATTCGATCACAAGAAGCAAACTGTCCATTTGGAGGGAAACCCAGTTAGATTTACGAGGATCAAGACGATTAAACTGGATGTCGCGATTGGTGACATAGACTTTGAGACAAGCTTGAGATTCATTGGATTGTTTAGTAACAAAAAATGAAATTAATTCCAGCCTTGCCGTGAACAGTTCCGTCTAGAAACCTAACCACGGACAATGCGGTTTTCATCATTAGAGTAAATAGACTTCTTTTAATTGCAGATTTGGCCAATATATTTTAAACGCTAAACCTTGTTCTCCAGAGATTATTCAGTTTTTTTTAAGGAAACTGCTTGTAAATAGATATCTGAACAGACATAACTATAATGCTGCTGAAAAAAAAGCAAAACAGTTACTGTTCATCAGCAGGATGCCCAAATTGTGTGCAATCCTACAATTCGTTTCGGCTCCAGGTGAAACTCCGGAAGACAAAAATGCATGTTTGTGAGTGGTGCAGAAGGTGAAAACTGTAAGTAAAATAGATCCATGTGGCATTTGTGGGAAGCGAGTATAATGGCAAATTCACTGTTGTGTGTGAAATGTGGGAAATGGGTACATGGTAGATGTGCGAAAGTAAAGAGAGTGACTGCAAGGTTGGGGAGAGATTTTGTGTGTGGAGGATACAACAATTAGGTTAATGGATTTGTAGGACCTGTGGAGAAGTTGTGTGAAGAGATGGAATCAGCGAGAGGTTTTTGCTATTTGGGAGATACAGTGAAGGCAAGTGGTGGTTGTGAGGCAGCTGTAACGGCAAGAACGAAAATTGGTTGGGTGAAGTTCAAGGAATGTGGAGAGTTGCTGAACTCAAAAACGTTCTCGCTACAGATCCGGCCACCCTCGTTGACGAGGATAAAACCGGATCAAAACTGGATTAATGATGATAGCCGAAGTGACGACTGCAAAAAGCAAGCTCATTCTTCAAAACAGTATCTCTATTCAAGTCATCACGATCTACCGCGGAAATCCAAAGATTTCAACTCTCTCGTTAATTACTCTAACTCTTTACATTGATCAGTAGTAATTGCTGGTACAGAATGAAAGCGAATATTATTCCAACATTGCCAATAATACAAAGAACCATGGTAATTCTTTGCATTCACACTCTTTCACCTTGCGTTTTTTTTATTACACCCGAAGGATAAAATCATGGTGGATAGCAACGGTTGTTAAGTTAGGGGTCACGTGAATGAGGACCCAAAATAGCCTCTGGCTGGACGAATGAGCAATCACTTCCTTCCCAGTTGACAAAATATTATAAAACGCTTAAATTATAACGGCAAAATATCTGCAAACTAATATTTTTTTTATAACGCCACTTAAGATGTCTATACTCGCAGTGAAATACCACACAACAGGCGTCCAAATCAAACGGATCGAAAAGATTATGTCATTCGGACTGGGTTTCTTAACGGTTATTTCATCTTGATATATAAAGAGAGTCTCCAAACTACCAAATATAGCGAACACAATTAATAAATTTTGCTTACCTTGTGTAAATTGTGTTAATTCTTTATAGCTAGAACAAAGATAGGTAACGCTATATTTTTACTAACTTGTAGTATATTCAAAAAATAAGAATAAATCATTGAACTCAAAACCATTGGATAATAAGTCCGATAAAATCACTAACCAAGATGGCGGAGTCCAAGCTATGCAACATACAAGAACATATTGTGAATTTTTGGTTCTAGCACGTAATTAAAAAAATCAGACCAACCGCGCAATCAGAGCAGAATCTAATAAAGTCATAACAACTTAGACTTGCATTGCACGCAATTTAGGTATCCTGCTGATAAGCAGCAACTATTTTGTTATTTATATTCAGTTTGTCGGCAGTATTCTTGTTAGGGGAGTCAGGATGGCATAATGGTAATCACCTCTACGACCGGGGATCGATTCTGGGCTTGGCATGTGGGCTCAGATATGGCGATCTTAATCTGACTCAGACGGTTTTTCTCCGGGTACTCTGGTTTTCCTCCCTCTGCAATTTCGACTTTCACGCCAAGATCTGAGCCGTTGAGTGATTAAACATTAGCCTCTGGCTAGGAAGAATGGGCAACTACTTCCTCCGCAATTGATGTTAAATAAAGTATTATTATAGATAGGTATTTGTCGGTTTGAGACCACCACCGACTGTAAAACCAGGTAAATAAATCATTTTGCAACGTTTAAATTTATACTTGCAGCAAATGTCTAAGGTTATGTTTGACAATAGTTTCATACGTTTAGATAAGACATCATGTACTATAGCATTAATTAATTCACGATATTTGCATTGAGGAGGCTTAAACAGTGTTTTACTTTAAAAAAATGTTTCCTAATCAAACTAAGGAACAGTCTAAATTTATAACAAACGTGTTATTGTTGAATAAAATTCAATTATTGGGAAAGCAAAAAGTGAAGAGAGTTTTAATTGCTTTAGTAAAAAACTGACTTCATGAAAAAGTCGAAGTGATTACGTGACAAATTATTCTTAATGACAAACATTTCAGACTGCATAGCAAGATGCTTTATATTTCTCACAGTAAGAGCCTGTTCACATGAGGCGAGATATCTTGGGGGATAGAGATTTCTCGGTGTTGTAGGGATGAAACTGTCCCTGGTTCACATGAGAAAACTTGACCCCGAAATGTCTCGGTTAATGTTGTTAAGTAACCGCGGTCTTGTCTCGTTTTGATAGAAACGTATGCGCCCGACTCACGAAGTTGTCCCTAACCACCGAGATATCTCGGTGTGAACCGTTTACATGGACCGAGTCAACTTTACCCCTAGGGGTATCCCTACCTTCCAGACCGAGATATCTCGCAACCCCGAGTTGTCTCGGCTTCATGTGAACGGAATGGCTGGAACATTTAAAGTAAATATAGTGAAACTTGGCTCTGCTCGAGATATCTCGGAGGACCGAGTTATCCCTAGCCCCCGAGATATCTCGCCTCATGTGAACAGGCCCTAAATGCGCATTATTCGCCCTCGAAACCTGACCAAAAAAAGCAACACAAACACTAAACGGGACGGTCAATTGGACCATCATTCTCCTTTTTACACAATTTATACAATGGACGTGATACTTAGCAAATTTAATTATTTCTATTTTTTATTATATGTTTTGGACGCAGTCGAGTGGGTTCTAGTTACTTTCCATAGGAGTCATTTCTCTTTGATCCCATGAGTCTCGCCCATCACACTGGGTAGATGCTGATCATGCAATTCTCACAATTGCATCGACCTCCTGGATAGAACATTGTTCTATCCGCACGATTGTAATTGCACCGGTCATTTTAGTCTTTTCCGATCGCGAAAGAAGTGTCTTCACATATCTCTTGGATCGCGAGGGCACTTTCTTATGCAATCGGCGTGAGTGAAGAGATGGAACAGATGATATGGAAACCAGGCTTAAAAACAGGATTCATAAAATGAAAGCAACACGTATTTTCACCTTTCTGGTGTCTTCGTTTTTCTCTGCTGGTTTGTTGCCTAAAACACTGCAAATATACTGAAAATGATTCCAACATTCTTTTCATTTATCAAACATCAGTAAGTATTCTTTCTTTTATTCAGTGTATAATATACATATATATTACTAAATTGTTTCTTTAGAAACACTGACGCTGCTCAAACTATAGTTTACCCCGAGTTAGTTTTTTCCTACTGGTTTGTTTGGCGGGATATATGTACACTAATATGAGCATGACTGTAAAAAATTTAACTTCTTATTGAATTTGAAATACTATCTTTTTTACAAATCCTCAATTTTATATGAAAACGTCAAGCTAATTATACTTCGGCCAGCATTTAAGAACATGCATATGCTAAGAACATAAAACTAGAAACCGAGATATAAAACGCCACACAAGTACTGTTCATTATTATCCAACTGCACGAATAACCGTACAAATAACACCATGAGAGGGTCTGGGGCGAGTACAAATATCCAGCCGTATTTCACATTCCGAGCGATATTAGTACTCTAGAAAACTTGTTTTACCGCGCGTGTCGCAGAATTTTGCTTTTATTTTTCTTGAAAAAAATTGGATAATAAATTACTTATTAGACAGTTAAGTATGTAGTATGGCTAATATTTTTACAAGACTCGTAAAATATCCAGCCATACTACATACTAAACTGTCTAATAATCTCTATTTATTCAGAAAACAATATAATGAATAAGGGAAAAACCTATTGGATTTCTCTGGTGGTGATCTTGTTTACATTCAACGTTTTTGTACTCTTTCCTTTATTTTGATCTACCAACTTCCCAGTGGAGAAAAAAATGATAAATTTAGTTTCAGAAAATCCAAGTCAATTGTCTCACTAAGTGAGCACCGAAAAGCATATTTACCAACTTTACCTGTATTTATTGTAATACACTCTCTCTATTTTAGAACGTCGAGTTTTTGCACTGAGGCTGAATGTTCATAAATATTTTGGGTACATCAGCCTCAAATGTTCTTAAACATATTCTTAGAACATCTTTACTGATTTTAGACAATATAAATAATACATGCATCGTATGTGGTACTTTCCTGTATACATTGATTTGTACATGCACTCTTAACTTTATCGAATTTTAAAATACAGTAGCAGGCTGGTACGAAAGTTTATCTCAAAAACTATATCTGAGAAGTGTAATTTGATAAATGAAAAACTTGATATGTAAAATTGTTATCTGCAAACTTTAGTCAAGAGGCCCAAGCGAATTTCTCAATAACACTGTATGAATTATCTCATCTTTAATACACGTGTGACGTCTAGTGCGTTCACGCTGAACTTGATCATTGTAAATACAATAACACACAGCTTTGTTTACGGGGACCGCCTTGCGTACAGCTGTCAGGTTTCTAGTGACCTTAATTTCTAAAATTCTGGTTTTCAGGAATGGAGAGAGCAGTTTGACATTAGTCAAATAAAAATGTTCAGTATTAACATATATCTGTGTAACTGGTGAGCAAGCTATGATCCCTTGAGTTTCATTTTCACGTAGATCTATAAATTATAAATTTACAAATTATATTTACCAACCAATGATAACCTGCTCTTTCCATTTCTGTATGTCATTTAACGTGACTTTTGTCACGTGACTTCTAACTGCAAAGGATGCAGTCATATAATTATTGAAATACTGAAATTAAGTATTTTTACAAAATAAATAAGTATTTATAGACATATATTCAGGATCCGAGAAGTGGAGTTGATTACTGTGGCGTAAATCTTGAATTGACAGCTTCCTTATAACGTAATGAACAAATGAAAAGTCCTGCACTGCAATGGATCTCATACTTCTGCAAATCTCTGTGGAATTTGTGGACGAATTTTGTTAACTAAAGTAGCAATTCGTATTAGGAATGAGCGTCGGATTTCGGTGTGGGCACTAAATGTGAAAAACCTTGGATGTCTAATTTCTTTTTAGATATCCTGTACATTTTTCCATACATACTTAACCACGTCCACGTGCCCACTTACAATTTTTCACCTTCTTTAATTGATTCTAACTTTATAAGAACTGACATTTTCACAAAACGTGTTGGAAAAATTAAACATATATCAAGAATTAGAAACTTTACTTTCAAGAGCAGATTGAAGGAAAATCTTGTCAAATTTTTGACTGAATTATTCACACAGTGATGAAAACACACAAGCATAAATCATTATAACATGACAACAACAATAATTAAAAATATGCTTTTTTCAGGCAATCAGTAAGTACCCCGTATTAATTAACTAACAAAGTTGTAGATCTAGCATTATTTATTCGTTTCGCTCTCTTCAAATGTTCGTAATTCCCGCTCGTTATACTTTTTGAACATATTATATAAACTAAAGCTGTAACAGACTAAATTGTCCTAATACAAACCTGGTTAAGACTATTAATGAACAAATTTTGTAAAAACCGACCAAAAGTAAAAGCTGCTGAACAATTATAATAAATAAGACACGGCGTTCATATTTTTGGGTATTCGTACTGTGGCATTGAAAACAAAAGTCACTCGTATTACCAGCAAGTCATTAGAGTGCAATGTTTTCTTTAACTGCAAACGAGCAAAGACAAGAGGCTTGCGAGGCGGCAACATTATTAAGTCTGGCGAGAGAACAGATGGTGATGTTAAAAAATGAAAGTCTTAAATTTTTTTTATGATGTAAAGGCAAAGAGGACTTTTATCTTTAAATAGACCAATCACAGCGCGTAAACTTTCTGACATCAAGGCAGCATGGTAAACAGTGGTTAATTGGATTCAAGGTTGCCGTCAAGCCAAACATTTTAATATAAAAAACAAAATATTGCTATAAAAGTTTGCATAACTGTATGAATTTTGTACGTAAAACACATGGTGAGTTATTTTAATTTTTGTTTGTTTTCAAATAGTAAAATAGAGCACCAGTTCTCAGTGCTTACACTGCTCTCAGTTCTGTAGTCCTCGTGCTTTTGTCTTGCTCGTTGCTCGAACCCGAGTTTTCTACGAGCAAATAGTCAACTCGGCTGCGCCTCGTTGACTATCGCTTGTAGAAAACGAGGGCGAGTAGTCTAATTGTTTTAGAATAAATTTACTATGTTCTCATTGCATAAAAATATGGAGTAACGTTTAGGAAAAACTGTTTTATTGTGTTTACAAAGATTTCAAACACTGCGCGCGATCTGCACTAAGGTGTGAAACAAATCTTTCTTACAGATACACTTTTATCTTACCATTAAAACTTTTCATTCCATATTTTGTTGCTATATATATAGCTAATTCGTTTTTTCTTGAACTGCTCTTTCAATTAAATACTCAATATCTTGGTCCAAAATTTCGGAAAATTGTTGCGACGCCGTTGTTTGTTTTTTTTCTCAAAGCGACTCTTGTCAGTCATGTACATGAAGCTTAGTGATTGGTCAAAATTGATAGAAAAACGATTTTCTTTGGCTCTTCACAACTGTTTTTTTTTCTATCAGCACATAGAAAACAGTGAAAGAGTCAATTGAATTCACAGATTCACAATAGAACATTGTAAATTTATACTAAATATTATTAGTATAATTTCTAGCGGTGATTATAAAAAAGGTGCGCGAAGATTGAACTTCGTTTTCTCGGGCTATAATCATTACGCGGTAATTATAGTATGCAATGACTTAATTTTTTTCAGTTTAAAAAATGGCGGCCTGGTTTGCTGCTGTCTCTGAGTAAAAAAAAAAAATTAATTATCGTTCTATTATCTCGAATAACCGCCTTAGCATTTATACTAAAACATTTAGTAACCTTAGGCTCTGTGAATATCGCGATAGTCACCTAGACCTCGTTTCGGTGACTATTCGCTGATATTCACGTCGTCGCCTTAGGCGATTAATTGTTAGCTAGTATAACATTATAAATATTATTGAAATACGTGCCAATCTAAATCTTGCTGCATTCACAGTAAGTGATGAAAAGGAGAGGCGATATATGAATTTATTATAATGCTACTCAACCGTCTAACTTTCATTCTGCATTATGATTGGCTGCTGTGCTAGTGGTCTAATTTTGATAGTCTAATAAGAGGAAATGATAAAAAGATAAACTCAGATATAATTGTAAAACTTAGTAGAATGAATGTTAAAATGTTTTTTATGCTATATATTAGTGAAATATTCTCTTTTTCCATCTAATTATGTAGAGGACTTGTGTTTGCCTTACAGTAGCCATGATTTGCATGCAGCAAAGGCTGGTAATTGAATAATTCAGTACAATGCATCCTCGATTATCCGAACCTCAATTATCCAAACCTCGATTATCCGAACCTCGATTATCCGAACCTCGATTATACGAACCTCGATTATCCGAACCTCGATTATCCAAACCTCGCTTATCCGAACGCCAAATTTGGTCATTAATTCATTTTACCCGGAAAGTTGAATGTGATTTTGTCGAGCTGCCTGAATCTTTTGCCATTTATATCAGGATAAATGTCAAATAAAGATCTTTTTTCGAACACATTGCAGTCTTCACCTTCACCTTATCATTCCCATGTCCATTATCTCCATAATTTATTGATTTTGATGGTGATTTTAGCGATCAATTTTGAAGTATAACCAAAATGTGAACATAAACATGCACATTCTTATGAGGAAGGCAGAGATAAGTTCTCATAATCTGAATGACGTCATAATCACGTGCCTAAATAAAGTGGTTACCATGACAACAATATCGGATTTCAACTAATAACTGCTTTTATATAAATCTCAAACAACTGCAGCCAAAATGCTATAAACATTATCTTGTCAATTTGAGTGTACACTTGTTAAAAAAAACCAGCCTACTGGGCCGCATATAAAAGTGGTTGTTATATCAGAATCATTAGCCGGAGCAACATGAAAAAACACTGGAAATAAATCACTGAAATAAAAAATTAGAAAGTTTCGGAGATAAATAAAGCGGCCTTTCTTTTAGAATTGCAATGATATAGCTGGATTGTTTAGGACACAGCGAGATAGCCCAATTCCTGTATTACAGAAGATGGCGTGGAGGAAGTAATCTCCCGCAAAACGACATGTTAAGCGTACCCTTTTTAAGCAAACCACTCAGCTTATCTAGATATAATGAGAGAACCACAGTGAACACAAAAAATGTTGTTTGCAAATTTGTGACCAGCACTGGCACGATTTATGGGAGCTTAAAACACGCCACATACACGAAGCTACATTTTAAATAGCCTTTAATTTCTGTTATATGTCAGTGTTTCATCACCAAACTGAATAAAAAGCTTTGTCCTAGCATTACACTACCTTTAGCACAAAACTGTGATCTTGTGACCCAAAGCATGAAAACGAGGCCAAGCTCTAGATGTTTGTATATCATATTTTTAAAAGTAAATAATAGTGGAAGATAAACATTTCGTAGACTTTCTCACAACAAAAACTCATAATTTATCAAGCGATTAAAGGCAAAAAACGTGGCTATACTTCTTATCATCGATGCTAGAAACTTTAATTTTTCATATTAAACTCACCTTTTCCTTTTCAGGTGTAGAGAAATCTATATGTCCACTGCAAGCACATGTGGGATATATAAAGAGCTAATTTTGTACAAAGCGAAATTGAAACTATACAAATTTAAAGATATTGACGTTGCACCAATCTTATACCGAGTATTATAGAACTTCTATATTTGATATCTATCTAAAGTATGAATTTGACAGGAGCGTTCTTAATATTCAACCGTGAAATACTAATAATTAAAAATGGTTTGAAGGCGGACCTGGTTGGTGCAGTCGGTAGGATCTCTGCTTTCTAGCAGCCAGGTCCCCAGTTCCATCCGGGTAGTTTGCCGCGATTGGAATTTTTGCGTGCTCTTCTTTTCACCCAAAGCCATTCTAATCCGGAGTATAAGTACATGAAAACCAGAGATCTGCGATGATTTAGTGTCTCAATTAGGGGAATTCAAAGTCTCTCATCCGCTTAACCCCACGGAAACAAGAGATAGACATCGCCTCCATGGGCCACTAGGCTCGTAAAGTATTTGTCTTTTTAGGTAAATGGTTTCAACTTCTAATGGAGTACGAGTCAATAAACCATGAAGCAGAGACGTGTAAATGCCCCAAAAGTTTTGAACAAGTTTTTGATCCGCTATCATTTTCTCTACAAGCATGATATCACAACTAGACCTCTGGTAGAGTAGGAATTCAGAGTTTTAGGCCGTTATTAGATTGATACTGATTTATTCATTCCCTTAATTTGTAACCACTTACTACGTGAATGCAGCAAGATGTCGATTGGCAATGTGGAGTATCTTAATTGACTTATTTGTCTACCAAGTGCTGCACAAAAATATTTGAAACTGAGAAAGCAACTCTTAAAACTCAGTGTTAACCGGTACTCAAGGTTTACTATTTTATTTTTAAGTCTTACCTGAATTCATTGATAAAGGTACGTACTGACTTTTAGGGGAGGGTGTCGTGTTAACGCTTATGGGAGCAAGGTCTTTGGAAACGCAGGAGGAAGTTTGTGATGAAGTTCCATTATTTACTTCATTTGTCATGAACATGATAGTTGCATTAGCGGGTGATTCATTGTATACCATCTTCTGCATGTTCATGCTTCCTTGAAGAACATGACCAGCTGCAAGTTCCGCATTATAATCTTTGTTTTTTATCAAGAAACACGTGCAATCTGAGAACGTAACATCGCCAATCCACTGCTCGAGCCTCTTGACAGGTTTGGAGAATGTTACATTCATTAACCATCCAGTTGGCCCCACGCTGTCGACGACAGTTACTGCAAATGTAGCGCTGTATCCTGTCGAATTATCGAGAAAATGAAACGGTTGACATTCACTCTAACGAATGATTACAGCCCAAAATGTCTGAAAATTCCTTAGACACTGATACGTCATACATTTTCACTTTCGTATATGTTGCAGTAAAGCTCGCTTTGTAATTAGTTCAAAAATAATGGTCTTCAGTTTCAATTGTTTTTGAACCAATTGCAAAGCGAGCTTTACTGCAATATATACGGAAGTAAAAATGTATGACGTATCAGTGTCTAAGGAATCTTTCTCCAATGTTTAGTGATAACCTTATCCTTCTTTATGTTTATCTATCATCGTTAGAAATGAATTATTCAATTTATTTAGTAATCAATAAAGTTTTGCTTATATTTAAGCAAATTCAAGATTAAATCTTACAGTTTTATCAGCTTATTTAAGGTTACAGAATAAGAAAAAAAAAATTTTTTTCATATTTTACATTTTTGAATTAAATAATTCTATACTTTAAATGCTTTATTTTTTGAAAATTTCTTTTCAATAAATTTTAAACTTCCCAACATATTACTAAAAATGTTTTTAATGCAATATTGTTTTGCGGGAAATACTGTTTGCAAATGTCAGAAAGGTGTTAATAAGATTATCGCGGTCACTTTCGTCACTTGCTAATGTGTATATCAATTTACATTCACGTA
>JAOTRI020110884.1:0-13046 GCA_028564885.2 Zoanthus sanctaehelenae | reverse complement strand
TTATAATAGTCAGATTTTGTGTGTATGAGAATTAAGGGACTTGTACTCAGGCTCTCCCGGTATGAAATCCGGCAATACTCAGTGTATAGAGCGTCCGCCCGGTGTTCTGAAGGTCCTGGGGTCGAATCTCGTCATGTGCTCAGATTTTTCTGACTATGGTTTGTATAAAAAGAAAAAAGAAGTTAGAATTTATTAAGAATTATTATTTACAAATTAGATTGTTTTACAGGTGAATAAAAATGATTGTGATTTTGCTTTGATGATCATTTTCCATCGTAAACTATATTTTCTATTGGTTACTTTTATAATCGAGTGGACATTGTGGACATTGAGGTGGGTGGAAGGGGGGGGGGAATGCCTGCGCACCCCGTGTACTCCCCCTAGCGTACGGGCCAGCATACTACAAAAAGTGCAACAAGACAAAAAAAAGACTACTCGAAAGTCGTATTGATGCACTTATCGTACTTTCTTACTCGGGTATAATTTGAATAACCTGTTTTTGCTATTTCTTTGTTTTAGATCCATTCAGCTTGACCTATACTAAAAGAGGTAAATATTACTAAAAGGTTTTATGAAAGTTATATACATTGTAATTTGATGCTATAAATTGTGTCTTTTAAGTATTAGCCCGCAGTTTGTATAGAAACGGAGGCAAAGAATTCGTAAGTTTTCTCCTCAATGCATATGAAGCAGTCGATGCTATTATCAAGAGACACAAATATACTACTACCAGATGCCATTTTTTTGATTGAGTGTATACGCGTACGAGAAAATGTGCAAAGCTGCAAGTTCGCAAAACCAGGAGCTTTGTGATTGGCTGAAACGTTTTCTTCACGTGTGAAAAAGTTGTTTTGCTAGACGAGCAAAAAAGGTTTTCAAAACAGTCAAAAATGCACCTAAAAATCTCATTATGTAGAAAATAAATACCTACTGTTCTTGAGGTCTACTTGTTTTGTCATTATGTCTTCGATTCGTAAATTCGACAACTTTAAAATAGGTTTTTTGACGATCTAACTATAGCGACAACTCCGAGTAGATGCTCAGGCAGATATGCAGTTATTATGTTTACTGTTGGTTGCAGTCGCGTCTGCGTTGCTTTAATTAATTTCCTTTTGTTAACTATTGTCGTTGCTTTTCGTGAGGCACTCGTTTGTCCTTCGTTTTTACAATGCTCACAGTCACTAACCCAAGATTATGTTCACTGACGTCATGTTGAAACAACAATCGTGACAAGAGAGAGAAAATTGAGTAAGCGCTATTGCAGATGTGTAAACTTTGCATGCTACAGTGTGTGAGGTTTTAAAAAAATTTATATTGTTAAATGTAAGTAAAGTAAATTTTAATATTGCCATGCAGTTAACGGTTTTATCTGGGGAAGAGATGTGAAATAATGTGGAATCAGCGGCTCAGAATTGCAATTAGTTTATAGTATTTTTGCGCATTGTAGTTGTATTTAAACATGCTAAAATGTCATCAATAAGAAAATTAAAAATCCTAAAGAAAACAAACTAATGGAAGGTGCATGTCGTTTATATCTTGACAGTGTGTCCAGCACATCACGTATTACCGGAATGTCCTCCTAAACTTGATTATCAATGCGATAGTGACAAAGATTGCCCCGGTCACTTAATATGTTGCTTGGAATTTTGCGACTTAGTTTGTGTTGGTTAGTATAAATACTTTTAAAAAAGCTTTTATTCCATTCTAAATTGTTTAACAGTTTTTAGAAGAAAAAATAGAATTGCGAATAAAAACCGACATGTGGTAATAGTGGATCATATTTTAAAGGTACACCCTCAACGCTTAGCGTTGAGGACTTCTTTCACACCATTTTCTGTAATACGGAAATTGGGCTGCTTTGCTGTGTGTTCAACAATCCAGCTCTACCATTGTAATTTTAAAGGAAAGTTGTTTTATCTATTTCGAAAGATCCTGATTTAAGCAAAGTCTACTTTATGCGGCGCAGTTGTCTCCTATACACATGGATTGTAATCTTCTTTTGTTGTCGTACATTTATTTTCAATATCTTTTTTAATAGGCGAAAATTCTCAAAAATCTTCCACCTTATCCTGCTTTTTTTGTTTTACTGTCCTTCTCCACCTGGGCCCAGTTGTTCAAAGGCTGGTTAAGTTTAACCCTGAGTTAAGTAAAAATTCAAGCAGGAATTTCTTCTTTAAGAAAAGGTAAACGGTTATTTGTGCATGAAGACCGTTTGGATTTTTCTAGGAAAAGTCTTGTTAATCCCAAAATTACAGCTAAAATCTCTTCTTGTAAGATTCGAAACAAGATCGTGGGTTATTCATTTAACCCTGGGTCAGAGCTAGTCCGGTTTTTGATTAACTGGGCCCTGGTCTTTTTTCGTCCTCCCGATGCCCAGATATGATTTTGCCTCAACACGTGACCAACCATCTTCTATCTCTGTTAATGTTTTTTAACTTTTTGGCCTGATAACTCCGGATCCATATTTGCTCTCCTAAGCACCTCTTTCTTTTGATGTGGTCTTTCCAATTAATCTTTCGAATTCGTCCCAAACATTTATGGTGGAAAATGCCCATTGCCTTGCCTTCCTTCTTGTCCTCCAACGTTTTATATAGCTTTAACTTTCTCCCTTTTTCTTCCATCTCCATCTCCTTGTTACCTTTGTTTACGCACCTCTTGCTTTAGTTAGCCTGTCTCTGAGATCTTTCATCCAGCAACCTTCTTTAGTAGTTGAGCTTTATGATTGCATCTTTAACTTCTTCAAAAAATAATTCATTGGCTTCAATTTCCTCTTTAATTCTTCTAAGTCAAATTCTGATTCCTCCTCTGTTGTTGTTGGGCTAGGAGGTTGTTCCAATTTAAAACTTCTTTAAATTGTTCTATCTATTTTTTTTTTAATTAGAAAGTGTCCTTCCATATCAAGCATTGTAGCATTATTCCTTGGCCTCTCAATGCAAAGCTTCTTTGTCAACTCATATGGTACTTTCATTTGTTGACGACCAGCCGCGTCCACAGTTTCAGATGCAATGTTCTGAATCCATTTCCTCTTGCCTGATATCAAACTTGTTTCACCTCTTTGTTTTGTTTCATGTATTATGCTCTCAGTTGACCTTTATAGATAGATAGATACTTTATTAACAAATACATGCATTGCAGCCAAAAGGCTGAATTGAGTATTACAATTTAAACCAATATTTCAATTCTTCAACTTAAAACTATATTACTATTTAAAACTATGCATATAAAATATCACAATGTGTCTAGATTGAGCGGCAATAGAGCGTTTTAATAATTGTGATTAGGGGAAATGATTGAGAGTTCGCTCTCAGTTTGAACGCGCTCTAGGTCCTTTAATAGATACTTAGGCAGCGATGAGTGAAACACAGGAACAGCATATAGTCACATACGGACCTTATGCAAGTGAGACAAAACTTAACTAATTCAGCTTTTGAAACATTAGCGCGCTTTAATTGTTTTAGACGAACAAAATCAAAAGCTTTCCGAAGACCCCGGATGACAACAACAACAAAACTGCGCAATGCCTCTTGTTTGAGCGTACTTCATTGAAATGTTTCAATATACTGTTAAAAACTTGATCTCATCTTGTTTTCCAGTACCAGTTATTGTTAAGCATCAAAAGGCTTTGGATGAAGGTAAGTCATCTAAAACGATTGAAAACTATGGCTTTTTCAGTATTTATACTTAAAACACCCATTGCTGGCCATTTATAAACCAGCGATGAAATTATGTCTTCTATAATAATCTACATGTCGTTAAATTCACCTATGAGTTAAGTTATCGAACCAATTGGGGCTCCTACGGGTAGTGATACAATAATCAAACAAGGGCATCTACGAGTAAATTTACCGAACCGATTGGGGCTCCTACGAACAGAGATAGAATAATCAGACAAGGGCACCTTCGAGTAATGATAAAGAACCAATTAAGACTCCTACGGGTAGAGATAGAATAATCAGAAAAGGGCATCTCCGAGTAATGTTAAAGAACCAATTAAGGATCCTACGGGTAAAGATAGAATAATCAGAAAAGGGCATCTACGAGTAAAGTCACCAAACTAATTGAGGAATCTACGGGTAAAGTTACCAAACTAGTTGATGTTCGTACGGGTATATATAAGGTTACTAAACTGCTTGTGGTACGTTCGGGTAAACTTACCAAAGTGCTTGGTGTGCGTACAGTTATAATTAAGGTTACTAAACTGCTTTGGGTACCTACGGGCAAACTTATCAAACTGCCTGGTATACGTAAAGGTATAAGGGTTACTGAACTGCTTTGGGTACCTACGGAAAAACTTACCAAAGTGCTTGGTGTACGTACAGGTATAAGGTTACTGGACCGCTTTCGGTACCTACGGACAAACTTACCAAACGGCTTGGTGTAGGTACAGGTATAAGGTTACTGAACTGCTTTGGGTACCTACGGGCAAACTTACCAAATTGCTTTGGGGTACGTACTTGTGAAGTCAAAAAACTACTTGGTGTATAGTTTTATTCTTGAAGTTGTCACAAACCTAAATTATCGCTTATTCATGTTTGTGTCACTCACGACAAAGAAACGGTAGTATAAACAAACACTTTATTTATGCCGGCGGCGAAAACACCCAACACATTTCCTGAAATCTTCATAACAACAGCGATCAAAACAATTCCAACGATAATAAGCGGTTGTAATGACAACAAGCGGTTTTCTGAATGAACAGAAATCAAATTAGCCTACTAATATAACTAGTTAATTAATCAATAGAAGCTAATTATACCGACTGTTCCGGCCTTAATGTAACTTGAATAAAAACACAGAAAACGCCAAGCGACCACCATTTTTTTACAGAATCCTCGTGGTCGTGTCACGTGACATAAACAAATCTCCCCGTGGGGAGTCGGGAGCCACAGTTTATTTATTTTATTTGAATAAGTTAATGGAAACAGAATCTAGTTTGAAAAGTAGCTAATCCTGATTAATGTTTTTATATCTTCTTTATTAATTTACAATCAAGCTCCAGTCATTAAAGGCAAGCATATAAAGAGAGTAAATAAGTTCACGCAGGGAACCCTGAAGATGACTTGTGTCGTAACAGCAAAACGCAAGGTTGAAGTCTTCTGGCTTAAGGATTGGTATTTGCGACCGCCTCACGACGTACACCCTGATTTTGTGCACGTGAAATATCAATCGCGCGATAGTAGAAAAATCGTATCTCAATTGCGAATTACAAACGTTAAGTGTGAAGATTCTGGGCAATACATTTGCATGGCAAAAACAGATCGAACGTACAGCAATAAGATTTTTGATGTTACGGTTTACGATCGTCGTAAAGGTTATATCTGTCCTCAAAGTGAAATGTAAATTGGAATTTTATTTCACGAAGTCAAACTTATCTGTACTAGCTGTGATTATTTAGCTTTTAAAAAGTACTTTTTAAACTCCGTTGAAGATGATAACTAACTGGTGCATGATTCATACGCATGAGTGGGTGGAGGTGAGATATGGAGCTTAATTAATATAATGTACCAAAGTTTTTTTTTGTTTCATTGCTCATATAAATTGATTTTTTTCACCTATTAATATTTTAAGTAATTTAGTAACTCTATAGAGGAGAACTGAATGCCAAAGCCAACCTATTTTTGTTTGAATCTAGTTGTACAATATATCAACTATTTTATCAGTATAGTCAAATCACATCGAGAATTTAAATATAGATACGAAAAATCTCTTAAGAAACGGTTTGATGCCGTGGTCGGAAATGAGTTTGTCAGCGGTCAGCGGTGTAGGTTACGTACGATATTCAGATCACAATTAGAGCACAACTTTCTATGACGTTTGGGAGAAATAGAGCACTTGTGATGTTGGGAGAGATACTCGAAACGTTGTAAAATGACTTTCCTACGGCTCGTAATTTTTACCGTTGTTCTGTCTCTCCCCACATCACGCGTTTTCTATTACACCGATAAAGTAATAGAAAGTTGAGCTCTAATCTTTAATTAGAATAAATGTGAAACTCTAAAATATTTTCATAGCCTTCTGAGCCTCAACCTGAGATTGTTCTTGAATCAATTTGTTATTATAAAGTTGTTGTTTGAAAGTTGTTCTAATAAAAAGGGTGCACTTTCTATAAATTACATTCTTTTTTTATCAGAACGTCGAATATTTTAAGTTTATCAGCCTCAAATGTTCTTAAACATGTTCTTAAAATATCTTTACTGATTTTACACAATACGTACATTTACTTTGTACTATTTGGAATTTTAAAATACAGTTGCTCAAATACGAAAGAAAACGTGATGTTGATAAACTGCAATTTAGTAAATGAAAAACCTGATGAGAAATTGTTATCTACAAACTTTAGTCAAGCACCTTAAGCAAATTTTTCAATAACAATGTATGAAATATTTTATCATAGATAAATGTTCTGCACCTTTTTTTCATTCTCAGCATGTTCTTAATTTTTTTGCGATTTGCAGCCGCATGTTCTTATAAAAAACAGTGTTTTCTCATGCATATGGTTTGGGGAGCGTTCATCAGTGTTTTTACTCAAAAAAACAGGCGCCGGGAACGTAGTTTGAGCCTGTCAGTTTTTACCAATTTTAAAAACATTGCATTAAGTGAATCTCTTATTCACCTTCAACTTGTGCGAATTTTTTCGTAATGTTTAAAATTTATTTCTGGTGAAGTGTCAATAACTTAGATTTTACCCTTTTTAAGGTTATTGGGTTTTTGTAGTTGCTTAAGAGTGGGTTGTAAAACACATTTAGTGAATAATAAAACATTTCATTAGCATAAAATATTTTTGTATTGTTGATCACAAGAGGATGTTCTTAAATCCATAACAACAACAACAATTTATTTGATTCATAATTATAAATATACAAATGTTTTTAAATGTAAATTAAATTGCTTAAGGTGCAGCGCCATACCATTTGCTGTTTGTTAGTATACTATGTTCAGCGGACTAGATTTTCCTAATAATCACGGGCTTATTTTAGTTCCTTAATCACTACTATGGCCTTATATTCTGATACCTACGTCCTTACTAAGTCTTAGGGTTAGGATTAGGGCACTAAAATATTCCCGTGATTATTGGGAAAATCATATGTGAAGTATTTACCCGCCACAGCCTTCCTGGTGCGTGCGTTGTTGTTAAACAATTAAAACCATTAAGATTAAAAGATTAAAACCATAAGGAAATAGCTCTACCTCAGTAGACTCTATAACTGGTCCGCAATCCGTTACATTTTGGCTTTCAAGCCACCGGGGCCCACTTTTTTTATTTCACTGATATAAAGCTTGAGGGCGAATGAACGACTAGAAGATTTGTACCAACGTAACCGCATCCGGGCCTTTGTGGAGGATAGCCTCCGAGCCAATGGTCTATATCACAATGGACAGCCCCTCAATGAAGATGACGACATAACTCCGACCTTAAAAAATTCTGCTGTTCTCATTTGGTTTAGATTAGTTCACCTTGACCTTCCCAGGCTTGTGAAGCAATGTTATGGCACTGAGCTTCGATCTCGCATTCTGGCATCTATAAAACCAAATCAAAGATTTCACAAGTCTTACCGTTTCTACTTGATGAAATCCATTCAGCTAAAGATGCAAAATTCATGCGTACAGCTAGCTTAAACCTTAAGAAACTTAACCCTAAGCTAGTTACAAGCCTGCTCGTCCACAACGCCGCTTAAAACTTTGCGCCCTTTGTAAACAGGCTGGTCGAACAGACCCTCACTTCCTAAACGAATGTTCTTTTCTCCCAGAAGATGATTATAAATTTATTGCCAAAGCTAGAAAAATTGCTTGCATTCTTGATGAGGCCCCTATAGGGTCGCAAACCCCTGATCCAGACCCTCTTTTGGCCCAGCCTTCTCTAAGTGCTTTGCGAATTCAGGTTTGCCAGTCTTCATATCTTGATGCCTTTTACCACCAGCATCCAGTACGTGTTACTCTTAATAATGGTGCCACTGGGAATATGATTCGTAGGTCAATTATCCAAAAGCTTGGGGTTAAGATTAGCAAGAGCGCTAAAAAAAATTAAATAAATATATATAATTGTTAAAAAGATTAAAAATTGTCGTTGATTTGAAAATTAATCTACATTGGCGGTGTATAAATGCCCATAAAAATCTGAGTGTTGAATCCTATATCAGTGTCAATCTGGGTTAGTTTTTGATCGTTCTCATTTCGATGAAAAAGAATTTGATGAGCATGATGGTTCATGCATTGTCTGACTTCTATTACCTTTGTAGTAATGTCGAGGAGCTGCTTGGCTTTTGGTTTAAATATGCATTTATTGTGCAATGCTTCTTCGCTTGCTGCATTTTCAGTTTGAGTCGTTGTTTCTACCTTTAGTTGTTTTTGTTGTTGTTGAAGCTGTGCCAGCATTCCGCGTTTTGCAGATTCTCTGCATTTTATTGCATACAAGTTTGAGGTCAGCAAGATAGAATTAAAAGCCAAACAATGTTGGCGATGAGCAGCGCATGGCGATCCATGGTGCTCTTGCTTTGCTATTACTGTTTATCCTTTTCCCTTTAATTCATTGTGCTTTACAGCCCCTCAAAAGAGTTAAGTAAGCATTTATGTGAACCATTTTATAAATCGAGGGGTGCACAAAACAATCTCATGGTTTATATTTAGTTTTTCCTGTGTGTCTTTCTTTAATATGAATGGAATTAAATTCGTTTGTTATTTTAATGGATGTACAACATAAACGATAACAAATAGATTGACATCAAACGCAGCGTTTTCAAAAATTCTTAATAACGCAAAATTTATATATTATCTTCATATCGAAGTGTTTACAAATTATTCTTTGTCATAATAGTCTTGGACAAATATAAATTCGATGACTAAATAGTTGAAAAAAAATACAACAGTCACGGCTAATGAAATGAGAATTAGTGTGTATTGCTAAACTCTGCTTTGGTAAACTTTGCCAAGGTTTTCTATCGTCACGACCAAATATTTGCAAAAAAGCTAAACCTTTCGTGCCCAGTGGCCCATGGAGCCGGCACTTATCTCCGGTTTCTGTAGTGTTAAGCGAATGAGAGTCTTTAACTCCCCCTGGACAGGACACTAATCCATCGCAGGTTAGCTCCCAGCAGACGCTGGTACTCATTTATCTACCCCGGGAGGGTGGAAAGCTGAGTTGGATTAGGCGGAAAAGAAGGTCACACAAAGATTCAGGGACCTCGTGGTTGGAAAGCAGAGATCTTACCTAATGCGCCAACCATGTCCGCCCAAAATATTTGTAAAAATATTACGAATTCCAATCCAAAAAACGAGGAACAGCTAAAATTTGTTTCTTATGAATGTTTACTATACATTTCAATTTACAGTCAAAGAGATGGTGGAGGCTATAGCTCCCCCCCCCGTCTCCGACGCATTTTTCCCTTTCGTAAACGGTCGTTGCCATTTGGAACAGTCGTTGCCATTTGTGAAACAGTCGTTGCCATTTGAATCCACACAAGCAATGACAAAAACGTGATGAGTTCGCAAAAATAAATCAAAGGCCGTATAAGGCTGTGCTTTCAAATTGAGAGAGCTTCGGGACAGGCATCTAATAAAATCTGCGAACGACGGAGTAAATAATCGTTCAAATTCATTCGTATCGTCAACGTTATAAGGAGGAAAAGTTCCATGATAGTCTTTCAGGCAAACCGTAAATGTCCAAAGCACGTCTACTGTCAGAAATATCACAACTAGCAATACCGATGAATGGATGATTGACTATAAAAAACTAAATCATGTCCGTCCAAAGATAAAAACGAAAAAAAAAGCCAATTAGTGGGTATGCGCTTTAAAATTACTCGGCGTGTAACGACGTCAAGGTTTTGGTCACTACTCGCGTGGATTCAAATGTCAACGACTGTTTCAAAAATGGCAACGAGTGTTCCAAATGGCCATGGCAACGAGTGTTCCAAATGGCCATGGCAACGACTGTTCCAAATGGCCATGGCAACGACTGTTCCAAATGGCCATGGCAACGACTGTTCCAAATGACCATGGCAACGACTGTTCCAAATAGCCATGGCAACGACTGTTCCCAATGGCCATGGCAACAACCGCTACGGAAGGGGAAATTACATCTCCGACGTCCATGGACTGGTTAGTTAGTTTAGTTAGGGACTGGTCACAAACTGATATATGTTGAATCATTGATTATTCATGTTCGGTTATTTATTTTGAATCGGTTAATAGTGTTAAAATTTAGTTTAAAAAGTAGTTAATAATGTTTATTGATTTTGTTTGCTTTTTTCAAGAAGCCATTTTCACACTCATATGCACAGTGTGTGTTTCCATCTGTTTTGGCGGGCCATAGGTTTTAAAAATCTCACGGTAGCCTGTGGCCATGACAAGACAATGAGAAATAAACACTGTATATAACTATGAAGATATCTTATGATGGAATAAACACTTTACATGCTTGTAAACGTGAAATTTAAATGACCTGTGGCCCGCCACATGAGTGTGAAAATGGCTTATCGGCAAGTTTGAACTTGACTGCATGAACAAGCAGTTCCTGAATCATGTTATGAAATAATATTTGTTACAGTTGTCACCTCGGACAGTGGTTCTGACTTCATAATCATAGAGCTGAACTGACAGTCTCTGATGAACTTGATGATATATTAAATAGTTAAGCATACTTATTCAATTCTTTAGATACCTGGAGAGCGTTTCCACAATTTTCAAGACGTTTTCCTTAACGTCCACTGGCAGCCCCTGGACCGTCCCCCTTAACGTCCAATGGACGTTATGCGGTGACAAGTAGGACGTCCCCTTATACTGATCCATCACGTGCTCGTGAAAATGAAATCTTTTGAGTTTGTAATCATGAAGATTTAAGAATTTCTTCTGTCAATGTACATCTTCTGTTTAAGTAAAAGGCTTCCTTATCAAAACAATTATTCCTTATGTTGCTCGAATAATTTGCGTAACAAATTCAGAGAAAAGTGTGCGTTGCAGCCAGCAGACTACTTCCAGCAATTGCCTCTGTAATAAAACCGCAATTTGCACACCCCACCCCACCTAGCACGTAATTTTTTTCACAATTTTATTCGATTTTTGTGAAGCAAAACTACTGTAATTTGTTATACTCAACAGACATGTTTATATCCGTGAACAAAAAGTCTAAATAATGGGAAATGACTAATTTTTATTTTTATTTTTTCTAACTCTACGTAAACATGAAGAACTAGAAATAAAATGACGCATCAACTCCAAAATGTGAATTGCGTTCAAGACACGCATGACAAAAGCCAGACTTTAAGAAAGTTTTCTCTTGTACCTTTATTGCCAACGAGCCAGCCGAGCCAAGAGGCAGCTGCATGGCGAGGCGGCAGCTCATACAGCCGTGTGTGCACGAGATTTAGAGGGAGAAAAAATCTCGATTTTAGCGTAACTTTTAATTTGTTAACAATAACGATTCTTTAAGAGCCCAATCATAAACGTCCGGCAGGGCTGCAGCTCATAGAGCCGTATGTACGTGAGATTTACAGGGAGAAAAAATCTCGATTTTAGCGTAACTTTTAATTTGTTAACAATAGCGATTCCGCTAGCGGATCTGGACTCCTCTCCGCGCGGCCGCGGATTTGGACCCCCTTGCTTTAGTACTCAAAAATATACTTGTTTTTCTATATATTTTATCAAAATTGATTGATTAATACTCTACTCAACATTTTGTACGAGAATTTTGAAAAAGTAATGTATTTTTGTCCTTGCCTGCTCAGATGTGTCTTTAACTCACTTTTCAAAATATCTAGTGCCGTGTTAATGTGAATGTGGCAAATATATAGATTTTAAATAAACATCTTTACCTATCAAATTATAAAGTATGATCTCTTATCAGGCACAATCAACCAAAGCAGATGAAGTTAAAATTATTCTAAAAATGTTTTTGTTGAAATCTTATCACTTTTAACTGTAAAAACGAACGATAAAATCCGACGTTTTGGAGTAGTCATGACTCCATTATCAAGGTAAATATAAATTACAGCATTTAGAGCGATTTGGCGTGAAAAATTAACAAAGAGGGTGGGAAGATTATAAAAATACTTTCGCACGAATGGAATCTGATTGCACGTTGATATTTGGCTTTAAAGTTCTTATAAAAAGCATTTCGTTAACTAAGCAGTCAAATTTGTTTTTACATTTCTTAAGCACTTGGAAACGCTTTTACACGATTATGTAAATGTCCGCGTGTGTAACCTATATTACCCGCATCGCACAGGTCGCATTGAAAACCATAAACAACACACTGCTGATTTACAATTTATGGCTTTGTCTCTTTAACATACCATTGCTGCTACTTTACAAAACTTATCAGACAAACACGCACATAAAGAAAGCTTCAAATTCAAGAAAAAGACAGCTAAAAAAACCTTGGATTACAAGTGGTATTCTAAAATCAATTAAAAAAGACAAAAGCTATTTAAAACTCATTTTTTAAGTAACGACCCCAATAAAGTAAAACAATATAAAATTTACAATAACAAATTAAATAAGATAAATCTCTAGCTAAGAAAAGCTACTTTGACTCGCAATTTGCTATTAGCAAACCGAATATGAAGACAACATGGAAACTAATTGATTTAATAATAGGTAGAAACAAGAAAAAACTCTATTTTCTAAACTTGTGTATAATAACAAGTGCTATACTGACCAAACTAGCATTTGTGATAAACTAAACGAACATTACGTAAACATAGGTCCTAACCTATCTTCTCAAGTTCCCTTGACCAGTACTATGGATCCAAATAAATATATTAAACGAACATTTCTAAACAGCTTCATGTTAAGAGGAATCTGTATTGAAGAAGTCTCTGATTTGATGAAGGATTTAAACATAAATAAAGCAACCTACACGTTTTTTTTTATAAGGAACACCTTTATAAGGAACCTGAGGCTGAGAATGCCCCAAAAAATAAGGAACATTAAGTAACTATCGAGGCTCAGATGAAAGAAGAAAAAAAAATTCTTACAACAAAATGTTTACAACAAAATAAGCTCTACACCATCAATGTCCTCTAAAGATATAAAGTCGACGCTGTCATCTT
>JAOTRI020110873.1:0-13048 GCA_028564885.2 Zoanthus sanctaehelenae | reverse complement strand
GTTGACGTTTAAGACGCGTATAAATAGAAATTTGTTTTGGCACAAACATTTGGCTACAAGCCGAACCCCCCTATCTTACAGAAATTTCACTGGTTCCCAGTTTGATATGTTGCAAAAATTGATCGGCTTATAGGCGATTTTTATGCAATGAGAACATTGAAAATTTATACTAAAACAATTAGACTACTCGCCCTTGTTTTCCACAAGCGATAGTCAACTCGGCTGCGCATCGTTGACTATTTGCTCGTAAAAAACTCGAGCTCGTAGTCTAACTGTTATATAATAAATAAAGACAAGGGCCCAATTGTTCAAAAACCGATTAGCAGTAACCCAGGTTGATTTTTTGCTTCACCCAGGTTTAACGTAACCAGTCTTTGAACAACTGGGCCGAGCAAACTTGCACCTTTAAATAATTTGACAGTAACAGTCAAAGAGGGAAACCTGAATTTTAGATTTACTTGATCAAATCATATTTTGTAATATACTCTTCTCAAGCATTCTGAACGTCTCACCTGAAGTGGTACATGATTGCTACGTAATGACATTTCAATGATCTTACAAACTTTCTCGGCCGTGGGTCCTTCCTGAAAACATTCAAAAATATGTAGTACACAAAAATAAAGACAGCCTGCTTCCTTGTAAGTTACTAATAAAACGCGTAAAACGTTTATACTATTTGTATATTTTACTAATAGGTCAGATTCATATTTCACATTTATCCATATGAAAATCCTAAAAGTAATGAATGCGCCGCACTAGCAAGTACAAACTGAATAGTTGAGAGCAATAGATCGTTAGCTACAGCGGCACACATACAAATCATAATGGACATTTATATATTAAGATTGCTCTCGGTAAAACAGGCAGACCACACAACTTCGGGATTACTACAAATCTCTTTATGGTAGATGTAAGTGTTCTTTTAAGTCCCCGGATAGACTATCGGTTAAGTGTATTTGTTAAAACAAGGGCAGCACCTTTTTTTCATTACTTTTTAGACCATGAGTGTTGGTTCGGTCGGCAATTAAAAATAAGCCTTGCCCAAGACAGATCCGTACCACACCACCTCGACTTGCCAGGGAACATTAAATGAGTTCAGGATTGTCAGTACATAAGACAGCTTAGAAAACTCTTTTAAACTGAATGTGCTAGACTTAACTGATTATCAAACACACTTACTGAAGGACTAAAATCATATTTTTAAGTTGCTAGCCAAGCAGTTCAGAAATCCACGATTTTAAACCAACGTGAAAAGAATTTATTAGTGGCTCAATATACGATGTCATCGGTTTTTTAATATACGACGTGCGTTATGATCCTAGAAAGAATAAAAAAGAGGAAGAATTATTACGGTTACTGCGCGGATTTTGACTGCTGTGAGGACACTCAAAGGTTAAAAAACAATTCGCAAGGCATTGCTTAGCAATGATATCAAGATTGCCTAACACAGTGCCATATGTACCTCTGAATAACAAATCTACGTCGTACCATCAATTGAATACTGACAACGGAATAGAACCTTTTCAAGAGACTTGACTTATTTTACATTTACTTTAAAAAACCTCCACACTTAATCTACTATACTAATAGATTCAAAACTTATTTCTTCTTTAAGTGACTGATTCGGCAGGCGATGAACGACCGACTACCACTAGAGCTGGGATTTGCTATGCTATATGTAAGCACGAAATAAACTGAAACTGAAACACTGCTACATTATTTTGAGTTGGTTGTACGTCAAGGATCGTAGACTTCTGTTTTTTCGGAAGTTTCCAGGACTGTATTTTACAAAACTAAAGTCTGGAGTTAAAACGTGAGCAAAGAATTTTGTTGATAATTACTTCGAATTTAAACGTGAAAAAATCTTATTTTCCAGGACTTTCTATGAAAAATACTGGATTTCAAATTTTCGTTTTTCAAGATCTTTTTAGGTTTTCCCTTCATACATCTCCTAAACGTAGTTCCATTGTTAACTTATTTTTTTACTTAGCTTAAGAATATAACTACCTGTAAATATCTTACCAGTTTGAGAAAAGCCAAAGCCTTACACATGGAGAGGACTAAGTACTGAGTGACCAGATCATCTTCCTGGTAATGGTTGTAGTGGAGTTCCAAACATGTGTCAAGTACCCACTCAAGATGATGAGTGTCCACAAACAAATCTGATAATACAGTTAGCTGGTAAAGAAAACACAAAACTATAAGAGACAATAATTTTCTTGATAGATAACTTTTTAATAAAATACTTTCGGTCTAAAACGACCTTTTTGGTTTTGTACGCAACACAATGAATTGCAAAAGAAACATTTACAAGATACCCAAGAATCACTTTCATCACATAAGCAATGAAACTAAAGATGCATTCGGGTGCAAATATGGTTAGCAGAAACGACTGTTTAGGAAACTTGATGAATTTTTCTTACATGTTATTTCTCTATTGAAATATGACGTTGATCTTGGATAAATAACTAAAGGTTTTGAAGTCTAAACGAGAAAGCCGACAGTAGCAGGAAGCGTCACCCCTAAAACTGTCACACTTATAGGGGACACTTTCGTCGGAATATTCAACAAACCAAACGTAAAGGAAAACTCACCGCTTTTGCTGCTTCTGTCACCAACATCAGAGGGGGTTTGGGGTGAACATATGGGGACATCCACTGATTGAACAACTCCAGCAAAAACTGTAGACATGACTTGATATCTGGTTTACCAGGTCTGGGCATGCGTGGTAGAGACACAACCACAGCTGCATCATCTTCACTGTCAAGGTCTTCTTGGACTTCATCTAATGATTGGCTTAGGAGACCGCCAATAGAAATCTGAAGAACACAAGTAGAAGAACAAATAAAGAAAACACTTGTACACCAGTCAATTAAAACCCCCTATCGTGCCAGGGTAGCTCTTTGGCTTGTGGCTCCGTAAATATCTATTTCTATTCACTTCTACTTCAGCGAATTATTGTTAGTTATATCGAATACATATATATACATTACCTGCCCAAGGGTGAAATCGTGGTATCCAGGGATTCTATCAATATTAAGGCTATACAGAGGATGGTTGAACAAGAGCCGATGACTAACCCAGAGGGTCCCATAACCAATGTTGCTGTGATTGAAACTGCCCGATCGTCGAAAGCTTGTAGAACGCTCCTGTTTAATCCTGTCATGTGACAAATATTCACGTCCCCTGAATAACAAAAAATCAAACCCCACAAATATAAATCGAAATTTAAATGAAAAGTTTTTATAATTTTTTAACGATAGCCTTATTTGATTTTCAACATGCTACTCGAGGAGAACACCACATATAGTATACCCACGATGAGAAAACCACTCATAACTGCACAGTCAAAGTTTGATCACAGCCATAAATATGAAAGAATTAGTTATTTTAGCAGTTAGAAGTTAAAGTTGGTGCATGTGACAGGAACAACAACAGACAAAATTTTAAATAAAAGTATAATCGTAATTCACAGACAAAGTTAGTTTCTCTGACATAGTCAAATCACTAAGAGTAACAAAAACGCTTTTAGCAGGGCAAATATTCACAGTCTAATGTACAGTCACATTCAGAATTACGGATACAGTTGGTGCCATAAACACAGTCACAGTAAGCATGGCAGAGACAATCAATTACGTCCACATTCGCAGTCACAGTCAGGATAACACAAACACAGCTTCGCCAGCTAATACAATCCTTATCAGAAACAACCATACCTGCAGATACAATGGAAAACAAAGTCACAGTAACCGTGAAAATCACAGTTGCAATCATTATGGTGCTATAAACGATAAGAAAATTCTAGAGGTTTTCTAGAAAGCGATCCAAAACTCTCCCTTGCTAAAACATAAGAAGGAAGTACGTTGCCAAAAACAATTAGGCGGTTATTCAGCTTTCCAACCGAAGTAAAATGCCATAAAAAAATCATGGCTCCAGAAAAGAATCCTGAAAATGATTCTATGTAAAACTCAATAGTTAAATGCTTTTGCAGGTTTTTGATTGTTAAAAAAAATTCAGGAGTACAAGGAAACAATCAGTTTTTCCAAGAGTTTTCCTTTTCCCTAGAAGAATACTGTAAAAGTCTAAAAGTTTTCCATAAATTTTAATGGTAGAGAGCGCCATGAGTTAGTTACACACTCGCAAAACAACTTTCTAATTGAATTATGCAACAAAAAATGTTACAAGATAAAAATGTGTATGCTGACCATCTAGGTAATAGTTATTGATTTACACTGAATATCCGGAACAAACATAAAACACTAAAGAATGGAAAAAATTCATTCTGAAAGAGCAAACACTAAAGTAAAATCTAGGTAAAAGAATTTTAGTTTATCTGTAGCTGTTGTTTTAAAATCTTTATCATTGACAGTTGAAGTAACCGAAGTTCTTGCACATTGTTAAGAGGCAGATCAAAAATTACCAAATTGAATTGTTATATACCAACAATCAAACTCCATATTTCTCACATTCTTATTGAATGAGAGGACATCACGTGCACGTGAAGAAGTTTCGCCATTTCCCGGCAACCAAGCGCTCACCTTGCAACGTGTTATGGACCAATAATATAATAAAACCAAAAGTTAATTGTAATTAAATTTGATTTCAAGGGATCGCGAAACACAAGCTTGGATAATAAATTTCTTTTAAAACTGATTTTTGTTCTTCATTGATAGAATAAAATTATGATAAAACACTTATTGACCTAAATCTCCTGAGAACGCAGTATGTTTGATGATCCCTCCACAGCCATGTCTCTCTAGGCTCTGTCTCGGGAAACAGCAGTCTCGGGGCCACCAAACTTACTGTTTTCCTCGGTCTCAGTCAATAAGCGTTATTTATTTTACTTATTATATTAAAATAAATATTAAAATATTTACAATACTATTGCAGGCTAGGTTGGAGCCTCTCGGATACCTAATTATAGCTAATTGAAGTACGTTTCTTGAATAAAGTGTATTTATAAAACACGAAAACAACACCCTACAAACATACACTAGCTGCTATAGAAGGATATCATCATCATTTCCAAAGGCCTTACCCAGAACAGCACGTAGCTACAAACTCTTCTTCTATGATACCACGAACAACCACCAGCTTTCTTCCTGCCCTGGAATTTAATAGTTGATATGCATTTCTTTTAACATTTAGCTGAAATTGTTCTCTTTAAGTATTGAGCTGTCTACTCTGTTTAGTGAGAAAGAGATGGAAAATTCGCCGTAAGTTTACGATCTAAAATAAGGAAACTTTTCATCTTACTGTTTTAGCAACAGATATCTTACCTGCTGCCGAGGAAGGGAAGATGGCGATGTCTTGGACCATGAAGATGGCCACCAATGGCCGGGTTACCAGGCACTGGGTACCAGGTCGTCTGTAGTAAGAGGGCAGAAATAGAACGCACAGCCAGACAGCATGCATTGCTGGATTCCATGTCCTCCTGTTATACGGTTAAATAGGGCACAAATAAAAACAATTCTTTTGGAGCCAACGAGAATGGAACCTATTACTCTTTGAACACTTCTCGCTTCTAAAAACAGTTCATAAGTCTCTAAAAATATGACTGGCCTCCTATTTGCAACTAGAAATCAGAACCTCCGATGTAACATAGCTCTAAAATAAGTTATTCCGTTTATTCCAGGAACCTTTCAACATTATGCTGCTACTCTTTTTAATATCAAGTAATGAATGTTCATGTTTTTTTTTCAGATGAAGGCAAACTATTCGAGAGGATTGCTCCACTGTAACTAAAAGAATGCTTGAAAATAGCTGTTTTAGAGAAAGGAACAACTAACTTATTTTCACTACCGCGCAAAACTATGAAAATTTCCTTTTCCTTTTTATTGAATAGATCTTCCATACACATTGGAGCTTTAACATGCATTACTTTTAACATAAAGTTTTACTTTCAATCATAGCTCGTTTTTTTCCAGTGTTTCCCAA
Source organism: Zoanthus sanctaehelenae (assembly GCA_028564885.2). Lineage (NCBI taxonomy): Eukaryota > Metazoa > Cnidaria > Anthozoa > Zoantharia > Zoanthidae > Zoanthus > Zoanthus sanctaehelenae. Next base: position 7,111 of record JAOTRI020110873.1, on the reverse strand, counting down.
TTTAACAAGCTAATATATCTCATGATCGCACTTCTCAGCTAGTTTTAATAATTATTCTGGCTGCACGATTCTGTAGTTTTTGTAATTATTAACACGGTACTTGTCCAGCCCACCCAGACAACGCTACCGTAATCAACGTGCGGTAGGACAAGTGTCCTGTAAAGAGTGATTAACGTATCCTTGTCAACATATTTCGTATTCTCGCTTGAATGGCATAGCTAACGGTGAAGTCGCGCTCTGATTGGCTATTGAAAAGAGGGTATTTAGCGTGGAATCGCACTTGTGCATGAAGCGATAATGCTGACGTGATTCGCAAGCAAAAATTGTTGCTATCGTGAAAACAAAATGCAACTCGTGTTACGAACATATCACCTTTAAAATGAGCAAATTTATTGAAAGAAAGTCTGCAAAATTTTGAGCTGAAAATTGAATTTTTAGAAAATTTGAGGAAACAACTCATACTCACACGGTTAGATCTGTCAACCTCATGGACAACGAGTTGGAATAGTACATACGTAGTTTATTCATTATGCAACTTCACCGTTAGCTATGCTTCACGATTCGTGTGATAGCGGTTTTTCGCGTGAAATTTAACGTGGAATTCACTCGTCAGGCAGTGATTTTTTTTATAGGAGTCACAATAAGGGGTTAACTTTTTTATATATAGTTCAACATGCTTTGACCTAGATAGGGCTTCTTGAAAATGAAGATTGAGTGTTTTAGCACTCTTTACATGAGTTATCGCTTTGTTATTTATATTAACAGTAAGTGAATCGTCAATAAACACCTGCTTTTGTCTTGTTGTGACAAGCATAAATTCAGTTACTTAGTTGTTGTGATAGTTAGACAACCGAACCCGAAATAATTATGGTGGGAAAAATAGTATTGACCTCCTGAACAGTATTGACCTCCTGAATAGTATTGACCTCCTGAATAGTACTGACCTCCTTGTAAAACATTTATCGTCAATTAATCTTTGAAGCATTGTTAATGGTAATGAGAAATGCCAAACCACCCAACTGTTCTTAACGCAGAAAGAAGAAAAATATCTAAGCATTTTACCTCAGGAGAAACGTTTTCTGGCAGTGGAGGAGAGCTAAGTACACCAAGCAGAGCAGCCCAAGTTTCCTCAAACTGCTGTCGTGATGTCCAACCTTAAAACAGAACGTTTGTTACAATTTATACAACACTATAGGCTTTAATCATTGTAAATGCATTCAATCAAACTTTCAAAAAAGGTTTTAAATACGTTCAACGGATTTGTTGATTCAACAAACAAATTGAGTAATCCTAAACTCTTTAATACTAGCGAAGCTAAATCCTTTATGAGATAGTGGCCCATGAAGCTGGTGCTGATACTCATTTATCTATTAAGGTGAAAGCAATTCGAACAAATATATGAATTTGGGAAAAACTGAAGGTCAAACTGGGGATCCTGTGGTAAAGGAGAGATCTCTGAAATGGTTCTCATGTGAAAGGTGCTTCACATGAAAGTTATAGTCTGAAAGAGTAGACTTTGGATCTTATACAACTTGTTTTACAGGATACTAGTTCTTAATCTACTGATCTACACACCACGATTTAGATTAACGAACCTAGAATATTAACTCGTAAGACAAACTCATTTAGAACTTCCTTTTCTTTAAGAATCTCGATTGGAACAGGCGGTAACTCGGTCTTTAGCGGACCTTCAGGGGTGGGCATCCAACCCATTTTCCATACAAGGTGGGGGGTGCGGGCATATGTGTTAACCAATGGAAGACGAGCAAGGGTGACAACAGCAGTGTGGAAAGGACCAATTAAATGTTGTGGAACTGTCCGTTTTCTGCTTATCTGAAGCTCGAGGTTAACATGAATACATCGAACCAGGTCTGATATCTGATCACACGCTCTTGTTACAGCATTAAAACCTACAATCAAGAAAGAGAGAGTATAAAAAGTTGATGAACATTATAAAGGTAGTATTTTTGAAAATAAATTGTTTATCTTGGGACAAGAAAATCTTATTCTTTTCATTTTCTGTATCAACGTTAACATAGAACAAATGGTTGGCGGTAAAATACATTTTGTACCAGACTTCAATGTGTACAAACAATATTTATGTGAAATCAAGCTGAAGTGTATATTAAGATCGAATAGATTTAAGCCAGATACAGAGGTGTCTAGCAAAGTTACACATGAAACAAAGATCGTAAGTAAAGATAATAATGGTATAAGAGCTTTTTAAAATGAAATAAATGAAAGGAAATGATCAAATTGAAAATCTAATGTTAATAAACTCGTTTACCTGATTCTACTGTAAAACCAGCACAAGTAAAGACTACAAGACTTACTCTCGAATTCCTCTTCGTCTAAACTCGCTGTTTCTTCAGCTATTGCCCCACTAAACATTCCTTCTGAATGAAAAACGGCTGAGGATTTGGAGAGAATGGGCCAAAAATAATTTAATGTAAACATACTATCACTGTAACTATATACTATTATTATATACTATTACACAATTATTTAGAATTGGGGATTAAAGTAACGAAACCCTATTCACAAATTACATAGCTTATAGAGTCCATACGTTTTGCTCCTCCTTCTCTCCCGTCTGGTACAAGTTTACCTTTCCCACAAGGATGGAAAGCTGAGTTAGTTTAGGCAGAGAAGAGGACCCACAAATATTCAAAGGGAGGGATATAACCCTCAGATTGGGGATATAGCTCCCAGATAGCAGCCCTCAAAAAGGGAAAATACCCCTTAAACTCTTAGGTAGAGGACAGAGTCCACTAATAAGGGAAATAGCATTCAAGTAGGGGAAATTGGCCATAAATAGAGAAAATAACTTTCAAATAAGGGAAACTCTTAGTTATAGTGGACAGAGCACTTTAATAGGGAAAACAACCACCAAATAGCCTTCGCATAGGGGATATATCCTTCATGTAAGGAAAATTGGCCATAAATAAAGAAAATAACTTTCAAATAGGGGAAACTCTCACGTATAGTAGACAAAGCCCTCTAATAGGGAAAACAACCATCAAATAGCCTTCGCATAGGGAAAATAGCCTTCATGTAGGGGAAATTGGCCATAGAGAAGTAACATTCAAATAAGGAAAATAATTCGCAGATAGTGGAGATAGTCCTCTAATAGGGGAAATAGCAATCAAATAGCCCTTGCATTGGGAAAATAGGCTTCAAGTAGTGGAAATTAGCCATAAACAAAAAAATAACCCTCAAAAAGGGGAAAAAACTCTCAGGAAGTGGAGATAGTCCTCTAGTAAGAAAAATAACCATCAAACAGCCCTAGCATGGGGAAAATAGCCTTCTAGTAGGGGAAAATGGACATAAATCGAGAAAATAACCCTTACATAGTGGAGATAACCTTCAGATCAAGGAAATAACCGTCTAATAGAAATATTCCTCAAATTGGGGAATAAGCCCTCAATTTTCGAAAATAAATCCAAAGATCTACAAATAAGAAAGAAATTGAACCAGCGCTATAATTTTGTGGTAATAAGCAATTACAAGACTCCGTACTAACCTGCCTTTGACAACGTGTACAAACAGCTGATAGCTGCACAAACAATAGGAACATACTCGGGTCCGCTTACGACTTCCTCATAACCTCGATGCAGAATCTAAACAGGAAAGGACAATACTAATTACTAAGACCTTTCTTTTCAATGAAGAACTTAAATTGATTCTTTTTTTCAACTTGTTTATTGTTCTAATTGTACTTAATTTTACTCATTTGATTAGCATATGTAAAAGGGCCCTAGATCAATCTCGGAAAAAACGCCATATAAATGTTAAATTATTAAAATGCGTTTAAGTTTTAAAAAGTAATAAAATCTCTTAAGCTTACTCTTCCCAAGCAGTCAAGAGATATCATCAGTTCCTCTGATCCTAGGTTTTGGCCATCTTTTAATTTACGTGCAATTACCTAAAAAACATAAGGATTGTGAACATTAGACCTAAATTCGTCCGACAATGGACAAAACAATTTCGTATAAACCTACTAACGGTCTAACACGCAACCTGCATTCTAATTGGCTACTCTACTCGAGGGCTGACTGCGATAGCTTACTAGTAGAGAAAAGGTGGCGGATCAAAATAGTAATGAGCCCTGTTATAATATAATTTCAAAGGATTTCATCTATAATTTAATTTGTAAAATAGAAAAAAACAATTAGATCTCTTGGCCCAGTAATGAACAACGAGTTACAATAGCTTATACGTCCTCGAAGTCTAACTGTTAATTATGCGACACATCTTAATATTCACAAAAAAGCTAACGGCAACATCATCTGGTCAACTGAATGTAAAATGTTTCCCTATATGCTAATATATTAGAAAACTATTCGACTGTGATACAACAATAGGATCTATAAGTACAAGAACAATCACTTAATGAAAACAAAGGCAAACACTAAGACAAAAGAACAAAAATCAAGGTTGGATACAGGGAGTAATATACAATATTTTGATAAATAAAAGAATTAAAATGTTAATGTTCAGCGATGCAGATCAAAATGAAACTAAATAAACAGTTTTGCCTTGATAGAGTCCGATTGTTTGTTAAGAAACGGATTCAGTTCATTTATTAACAGCATTTCAAAGATCAAGCATTCCAGTTTTCCTCGTCATTTTTTTCAGAATTTTAAAATTGCTATTTCAGTTTCGATGTTTTGACGGGTGGTGGCTTTTGAGATGTTTCCCAATGGAGGAGCTCTGGTGCCGATGTTCTTCAATACGTTGGTACAAATGGCGGATTGTACAGCTTTTTTTATTAAATTGTATACCAAAAGTTACGTTCATCAAGATCTTAACATTCTCATCCAATTAAATCATAAAAACCAGCACCAAAGGCAAATTATACTGATCACATTAACAAGCATACGGGAATCACTCTCTACATGTCGAAAATCAACAGCTAGTCTTTGTCATCTATTTCTAACAAAAAAAATAGTTTTACAATTTACTACGTTCCTAGGAATGTTATTTGAGTACTAGGCATACCATGACAGGAAGAAAGACAAAACGGCAAATCTGTACTTGTGTCACTTGAGGTACTTGACAAGCGACAGGCAGGGCATTTACCGAGGTGATGTAAGTACTAAGGGCCCTTGCAAGATTGATCAAGTCACTGCACCATGTGACGTCCGTGCACTTCGTCGTAAGAATGTCTCTACGAACTCGAAGCCTAATAGGAGGGCTTTGGGTTCCACCATTAGAACCTTGGGTAAGAAGTAACAAATAATAGTTAATACTGATATCCTAAAGGTATATTTCCAGGGAATAGAATCGTGAAAACAATTCAGTTCTTTTCAGTATAATGTAGAACTTCTAAATTTATAAAATTTTGATGAATTAGTTTATATATTTTCGTTTCCTATTCCCCCTAACTTCATTCACTTTCAAAACCTACACTGTCTCGTATCCCATCACACTAACCTCAATTCCCTTTTTTTTCCTCCATAAAAATTTGTATCTTTTTTTTTCTCATCCTTCCCCAAATAGATGATGAGATATAGAACAATTTCAAAAAGAAGGTGGCTTTTTTAAAATTCTTTTGTAAAATTTTTATTGAAATAACCTTTTCTAGGCTCGTCTTTGAGTTGAAAATTCTAAATAACATGTTACCCCGAACGAGCCGAGACAAAAAGAATATTTTCATTTATGAAAACACAGCAGTTAATCTTATAAAAAGCACGTTAGCAAACTGCTCACCTGCAGCAACATAACTCTCAAACAATTCCTCAATATTTTGTCGTATGTGTCGCAACAAGGTGACTTGGGCAGCCTGTAGCAGGTGATATATCCCAGCATTCTCGAAGTGCTCTGTGTTTTCGTAGATACCGAGAGGTTCAAACTCCTGCATGGAAGAGATAATAGAAAAGTGCAAGAATTCAATAATCTTTTCACAATCTGGTCTTCAATGATGATTCGATGATTCCTCAACAATCCATAACGTTAGGTTAGTTTCTGGATATTGGGGGACTGAGGAACGAATAGGCCTTACAAATACTGCCACGCAGAAACCTGGAAAACGTATTCTGCGGTATCTAACGGGTAGTATTCAACCAATAGTATTCCGATACTAGTATTAGGGACCGTAAGCAACTAGGACGGCGACGCCGACGACGACGGCAGAAAACAATAGAAAATACAATAACTGCACGTTGGAATGCAGCAAGCGCAGCGCGTGCAAGGAGTTGTCGCTAAAATTACAAAGTGAAAACACCTTTTTTTGAGTTGTCGAGACAACGTGTTTTGAGTACTTTAAAAACGCAAAATCAATTTGAAACGGTTTGCATAAAGTGAGAGAATTTTCATCTCTTTGATTGCATGACAAGCTTTTTTAAGCTCTGGACTAGAAACGTGTATCTATCTGTTTCTGTTCGCAAGTTAAATCGATCTACCTTAGGTTTTACGCTAAATAAGCAGATCAGACACGAACGCAGACACAACGTCATTTTATCCCAACTTCCGATTTCTATTTTCATTTTTCAGGACAGTATATAAATGTTATGTGTGAAAACAATTTTAGACTTTCTGGTAATTTTCGCTTGACAGAAAAGATTTTATTCTAATTCTTTACTGAAATAGTTTTACAGCTTGATAAAAAGCTTCAAAATATGATGATTATTTGCTATCGTAAAGTTTATTTATTTTTTTTTATTACTTATATAAACGAGTGGACTTTGTGGAGCGCTAAGGCCATTAAGGGAGAGGGGAAGGGGTTCGTTTGCACCCTGCACATCCCCACTTCCCTCCCCTCCATGAGTATGGGCCTGTAGAATGGAAACAATGAAGTCTTGGTTAGTAAATATTTGCAAGGTGTGAATACGTTGAGTTGGCTTATGGGTAGTAAGCGCTTCCTATACAAAATACACCGACATTCTGAAACAAATCATCATGCAAATTGGTTTACCTCGTTCTGATGTTTTCTTGCAGCGTAAATCAAAGTTCTTTCTATTCCAAAGGTGATGCAATCGTCCAGGAGAGCAGTATCAAAAGTCTAAAACAACAAATATAAACAATTACTAAGCTAATAATATGAATAGTAAAATTACTGCAATCTGATTGGTCGAGAGCCTCCCTATAAATCCCAAACAGTGCAATTACA
>JAOTRI020110862.1:0-13049 GCA_028564885.2 Zoanthus sanctaehelenae | reverse complement strand
AAATTAATGATCTCCAAATTTCAATTATTAGTATTTCATGAATTAATCATTCTTTTAAAATATTTTTAAACGTAATAATTGTAAAATTTCTCCTTAAAGTAAAGCAAATAGACAATTAGCAAGAACGTACATTAATTATTCTAAAATAACAACACATAGATTAGCTGTAGGTTATTTACTGACATTGCCCAGGGTTGAGTAGAAATGGAGGTTAGAAATTTATAAATACTCTATTTTGTTTTCAGAGGATTAAATCCAGCAGACTGTGAAATAAAGTTTCTTCGCCAAGCAAAGAGTATGGACTTTTATGGAATTGACCAGCACAGTGTTTTGGTAAGCTAATTTAAAAAGTTTGTTTGTAGTAGCAAGCCTTTGTTTTCTTTATCACAAAAATAATTTCGATGACATTTTTTGCAATTACAGTTTGCCAGCCAACAAGATGTGTATACAAACCTCAAAGCTATAACTTTTTTCCTTAGTGGCCATTTGGCCACTGAATATATTTTATTGGTCGCCAGTGAATATTTGTAGTCGCCAAAATTAGTTCATTAATAATATCAAACTACTAAGTGTATGTTAAGTAATAATTACTGATTAAAGTGCCGTGTCCCAGAGACACAAATTAAATTGAATTAGTTCAATAAAAAGTGATTCACATATTTTATTTTTGAGGCTTATATAAAAAAAAAAACAATCAGATAATCAGCAAAAGTAATAATACAAAAAGCTACATTATTGAGAAGGAATTGGTTACAATTCACAAATTTCTTTCATTTTAATGGTTTCTCATGTTCTTGAAAAGAGTAAACAACTCCATATAAGAGTTGGCCAATTTATTCAGCTAAACCAGACCTGTCAAGTATTGAGACTAAATATGCGTGAAAGATTTCACTGGATATAGAGTCACAGTGGGGCAGCACCATGGTTGGCGACAAGGTGAAAATTTTGAAATTACATTTCCCAGAGTAGCTAAAAACTCCTTTTTCACAGTTTTGTTCAAGCATATTTACTTTCAAAACAACGCCATTTTTGCCGCACTCCTCCGCAGTGAAAGTGTGTACTGAGCTCATAACAGGTCTTTTGGATAGTTTATAGATAGAATTTGGGAAATATTTGATTTTTTTTTTTTGGAAAATGCGTGAAAATGACCAATAAATATTTAGGCGTACATGATGCGTGATTTAAAAAAAAAGCGTGAAAAACACGCAAAGTGCGTGAAGGTTGAAGGCTTGCTTAATGCAATGCAACAAAGATTAACTTTTGTGTTTTTGGCAGTGTTTCATAACTGCAACGAAATTTGAAAAACCTTCTTAGTAAATAAACTAACATAATCGTTATTTTATTTTGTCTTCTAAGACTGCTACAGTATTTTTCCAAACTTCTTGCCTTCCGGCTGTTCCAGTATAAGGTTGCGAAACTGACTAAGAAACGCAGCGCACCGGTAATCTTTCTGTTGATGTTACACGGTTTTCTTGTTTTATTGTATCTGATTATGCTTTGTATATGCCGTTTGTAGCGTCGTGATAGTGAATCGGCCGTTCACTGTCAAAACATAACGATAAGATCTCAACTGAAAACCGGCTCGTCTTTTGATATTGGAACAATATTTCGTATCCGAAATGTTATCGGATTAAAAAATTTCCACTCTTAGGAGTGGTCTTCAAAAGTATTTGCTTACGAATTCGCTGGATGCGTGTGGGCGATAGCTGTATCCAGGAAGAAAAAGTTCCAACCTCAAAAATATCTGGATACGTGTGGACGGGGCCTAAATTACAGAAAAGTCGGTCAATTTGCTTGAATATTGTTTTGTATCAATGAATACTATGACATTTTTCACGGCTTAAAAACGCACGATCCAGTTTCTAATTCATTCTCACAAGTGGATTATGTCGTTAAAACTGCGAAGTAGCTTTCCATTGCAGTATTTATCATTAATTTTATGTTCATGGAACAATTTAAGTACGCAGAGCCAAATGTTCACACTACTGATCATTTGTCAGTTTTCAGTTTGGACGTTTTTTGTTTGCTTTCGCTGTTTCAAGATGTACAATACTTCTCAAAATTAATACACTGTAAATCCTATCGCTGTCAACCATTCCAATTGTATCTATATCTCTAATCTATTTCAAAGCTTTGACAGTTTCTCTTTTTTTGAATTGCGTGCAAGTTTTCTCGCGTTCAAAGGCAAAATTATCACGATTAAAAGTTTAGTCTTGAAAGTAGATGAAAGTTTATTGCGCACAAAATTGGCATACTGTAACTTTGTTTCCTGCCGATTTTCGGTTCTTCGAATCAAACGGTTGAACTTTCATTTCATTTTGGTCTCAATTTCAGTAGGTTAAAATCAAATATGACAGATAAACTTAAATTGAAAAGGAATAAACTTAAATTTTACATGTGAATTCGTAACGCTCACAGCTGAGCATCTTTTTCTGTCCTGAATTTTATCGCGTTGATTTTAGTCGCCGGACTGGCGACTTCCGATTCAAGTTAGTCGGCAGCTCCACAATCTTATTCGCCATGGTGACTAAAGTTGTCGCAACTTCGAATGTTGGTATGACAGTTGAATGTATATGATAATTTTAAACTTGTTTCAAATAAATTTGAGCATACTTGTGGACCTTAACTTACATTAGTATTCGGTTCCTAATTAAGGTACAACATAACACAGAATTGTTTTGCTGCAAGTTCTGTTGGAACTTTCGTACTGTACAATTGTACCTACTTACCTATTCTGATACTGGTGAAATTGTGATCAAGGACATAAAAACTTAACAAATGAAAATAAATAAAGAAGATATCCAAAAACCACAAATAGCATAAGATGAATGAAGTACAATTTCTTAAAATAGCTTGAATCAGGCAAATAAAAACAACACCAGCATTCTTCTTATATTACTAATTCCAATGCATAATTCATCTAAGCTTTGTTAATTCCTGTAGTAAATTGGAATGATAGAGGAAGGCTTAATATTTGGGAAAAGGTATATGTCATTGATGTCAAAAACCAAAGACCAGCTTCATATGTGGATGATGTATTTCACAAGTTAATCACATTTTATTATGTTTGATGACGTTAGCTTTACCTGTTCTAGACCAGAATTTTAATATTATTTGCTTTCCATATTTTTAGGGAGATAACAAGTTAGAATATGTTCTAGGACTGACTCCCAAGGGAATATTCTTAATCAGAGACAACCAAAAATTGACTCTTTTTATGTGGTAAGGCCCTTTAGATCCCGAAATTGTTTTATCAAATACGTCCAAATACCTAATTTCTTTAAAATTTTCTTGATATAATATATATTCCTATTTTTAGTCCTTCCTTCTTTTTTTGTATCCTTTAAAGTTGTTTTTAATTTAAATTTTCCTTCCTTCCTTCCTTCCTTCCTTCCTTCCTTGCTTCCTTTCTTCCTTGCTTCCTTCCTTCCTTCCTTCCATCCTTCCTTCCATCCTTCCTTCCTTGCTTCCTTGCTTCCTTCCTTCCTTCCTTCCTTTTTTTGTTTTTCCCTTTCTTCGTTCCAACCTATCATTCTTTGTCGATGTCTTTCTTCCTTCTTTCTTCCTTATCTGTGTTAACATGCTTAAATGTGGACATCTTAAAGGGAATATAATGAGAGAGCTTAAGTCTTCAGGTGGCTGCTCACTTTTGCAGCTGGGAAAATCATGCTCACTGTTCATATGACATTGTTTCTGTTTAGAATTTTTGTGTACATTTATGGACAATTGTCTCTGTATTGTGCCCTTCAGGCCAAAAATTCAACAAATGAAATTCAAGAAGAACAAATTTCATTTAGAAGTCGAAGATCAGGTAAGAGCTTAATAAAAAATTTTAATGTTCAACTTTAGTTTCATATTTTTTGTATACACATTTTTCAATAATTTCTTTTTATTGTTTTCATTTATAACATTTTGATTAACGAATTTTTCCCTCAACTAAGTTTGACAACAAATTTTAATGGTTAAGACATTTTCTATACTTTGTATTGAATGAAATTCAACTTATATTCGTTTTAAATATTTTTAAGTTAACCATGTTAACATTTTCTTTTTCTATTCTTTTTCTTTGAGTAACCCAAACCCAATGTTATGTAGAGCTGTGTAGTTTCCTCTATTGCTACTTGTGAAGGTATTTATTGTTCAATAAAGCCTTTCTATATCAACTAATGAACCAATGTTAAAATGTTCATTGACAGCTTAGGAAGAGGATGCTTTCAAATGATCACTTTGTTCGATACATTGAATTACAGAGCTATTTTGAGTTTAAACGAACTAGCGTTGTATCTTTGACTCCATTTTTAGTGACCTGAATAAATGTTATTTTCATACGTTCTTTTGTACATTTACTTACTTGCAGCCGTGGCTCCAGATTGGAGCATGGGCCATTCACAAATGCTATCCATTGTACTCTGTGCTTTTCTTATTCTTCAAGGTCCATCCACTTATATCCAAGGCATGCATTTCTTTCTAAGTGTCTCTTCTCCAGGTGTTTCTAGGGCAACCTCTCTTCCTTTTGCCTTGTGGGTTCCAACGCAGCGCTTGTCTGGTTATACTGTTTACCGGTCTTCTCAGTCTATGACCTAACCATGTCCACTTCTGCTTCCTTACTAGTTTCTCGATAGGCAATTCATTGGTTCTTTTCCATAGCTCTTCATTGGTTACCTTGTCTGGTTGAACTGTTTGCCGGTCTTCTCAGTGTATGGCCTAACCATGTCCACTTCCGCTTCCTTACCTGTTTCTTGATAGGCAGTTCATTGGTTCTTTTCCATAGCTCTTCATTAGTTACCTTGTCGGTCCAGTACAAAAGTGTCAATAATTGTAGAACGTTTCATTGATAATTTTCGTGCTATTTAGATTCAAATCCTCTTATTAAAATCTTATTTTCTAGTGTGGACCAGTCCGAAATGTTAGTGTATAAATCCTTTTCACTACGCAGTTGTCCGTTTATTCTGTAATAGTCTTGGTTTGTGTTTTTTTTATAATTTTATTAACATTTTTAGATAATCACTTTACTATTTTTTTCTCTACGTACACATACAACTACATACAACTACATTGCTCTCCTAAATATTCCATTCTCGTCCCTTTGTTTTACATTCATGAACAAACCATCTTAACCTTGTTTTCCTTAATCTGTATTTTGAGATCTCAACCTCAGATCTACCCTGGCGTCTTACCTTTTTGTAAAAGCACGGGAGATAGTAAACGCGGGATTGAATTTTTGAAATTAAGTTATCTTTACCTCATTTATTGTCCATTGTCTTGTTTTAAATAAACCGTCTTATCCATTTTATCCCGAAACTACCACAAATTTCTCCTAAATTGATTTAAAACCCAAAGATCTCTATCTGCTGCCATTTTGTTTGTTTTGACAGTTAAACTTAGCACCAGGTACCTCTCAATTTCGATTTTAGTCAATGACGTTTCATCAATAGTTACATATATAAAAAGTACATGGGTAGGAAACAAAATGAAACTGCTGTTTGAAGCTCGTGCCGGCTTAATTCCATATATGGACATGACCCTGGCCTCTCCATATTTGGTAATGACCCTGGGCTCGATTAAACTGTTGTACTGAATCGATGACGTCTATAACCGTTATAACCCTGCACGCGGTCGTTCCATTTAAGAATGTCACGTGATGTAGGTTTATTTAAAACAAAACAGTAGACAAGAAATGAGGTAGGGATAACTTAATTTCAAAAATTCGAATCCCACGTTTTCAATCACCCGTGGTAAAAGCGTTAAGTAGTGGTTTTGCTTTCATTTTAGCATCAGCCTGGCCATGTGGAGCAGTATCAATACACTCTGCCAAATTCAAAAGCAAGTAAGAATTTATGGAAGTGTGCTATTGAACATCACGTGTTCTTTAGGTAAGTTTATGGTGGTACTAAATATGTGCCTTTTGGAGGTATTTTTTATATTATGTATTTTAAATCTCGCTTCATTGGTCAGTCATGGTTGGTGCAGTTGGTAAGATCTCTGTTTCTCATCCACAAGGATCCTAGTTCAAGCCTTAGCTTTGTAGAGCTTTGAACATCTGTGCAACCTTTCTTGCTTAAGTTTATTCGGCTTCCCATCATCTGCTGGGAGGTAGCCTATTTAGATTTTTGTTCTGTCCTGGAGGAGTTAAAAAGTCTCATGCTTAACACTACAGATCTAGAAGTAAGCTCTGGCTTCATTGGCCTCTTGGCTTGTAAGGGATTTAGCTTCATTGGGATTTGCTTGAGTATATAATCTGTTAAACACAACCTACACTTTAATGTATATAATAAAGGATTATTATACCTATTTGCTGTGCAATGTCAACTTCTTGCAGCTTGAATTATGACATGAAAAATAGTTTCAATTACAGTGATTTTATTGAGTTTGTTTTAAGTTCTTTTCCAAGGCTAATGGCCCATTTGAGCCGATTTCTGTAGTTTATAGCGGATATATACCGAGCTCTATACCGCTTTACAGTTTGAATAAAAAAGACAAAATTTAGATATATAATATTAAAATCTTGGCTAATTTAACTAAAAACAATTATAAAAAGATGAGTTTTTAAACGCGATTTAAACACGGCGACCGAGGGAATTAACTTAATGTTAAGGGGCAAAGCATTCCATAATTTAAACGTACCTTAGGAACTTCCAACATATTTTCCAGCAGATTTTAAACTCTTAGTTGGATTATAATGAACTAAAAGTTGACTTTAATAAGACGGTGATAAATTTCTAATTGCCTTGTACGTCAGTAATAAACCTTTAAAAGTAATTCTATGCTCAACTGGAAGCCAATGCAGTGATTTGAGAACAGGGCTTACGCGCACAGCTCTAGGCTGTTTAGCGACAAGGCGCGCAGCGCAATTTTGAATTCGCTGAAGCTTGGCGATTAAATACTTTGGTGACCCTGTGAGCAGCGAGTTAAAATTATTTAATCGACAAGTAACAATGGCCTGAATAAGAGCTTTTGTGCTCTCGACAGTTAAGTTCTCTCTGATCTTTAGCAATAGATGAAATAAGGCAGATTTACAAACTGAAATCACGTACTTATCTAGCGACAAAGTTTGATCAAAAACTACTTCTATGTTCTCTGCCAGGATGCTATGTTATGAAGGGTGCGGTCGGTAGCAAGAGCTAATAACAAGCAGCTCAGTCTTATCTTTATTTAATTTGTTACGAGCCATCCAACGATCAATGTTTCGAACACAAGATTCGATCTGAGCAACGGAGCTAGCTTGATTATCCTCATCTAGCGAATTGAATGACAGATACAACTGGGTATCATCGGCGTAAAACATTACATTCACTAATGAAATCATCGTCATTTCTCGTAATAATTAAATCAATAGTGTTGTCCTTTTCTGTGAGTCGACTTCGAGACATGCTGAGTTAAATCAAATTATTATTGAAGTGCTTGTAAAAAACGACTGGTATCATGATTATCAGGGTCATCTATGTGAATATCAAAATCCCCAGAGATGAGTAAAGCACAGGGAGCCAGCACAAATCCTTCTAGGAAAGAACTAAAATCGTCAATGAAGATAATGATAGTAAGACAATTCTTAGGACTGGGTGGGGCACGGTAGATGACAGCTAGCCTCAGATTATAATTACTTGCTGATGTAATAGTAATATCCATAAATTCGAAGCTTCTAAAATTATTTTATTAAAAGAATGAATGTCTTCTAAAGGCTCCACCTGAACGAAAACATTGCAGTTTTTTTTCTACCATTCCTTTGTACTCAACTCAATTAGATTTTACATAGAAATTACTAATTATTCTATTGTCCATACATTTGCTAGTTTTGCAGCCTGTAAATTGTCCACCCCACTGGGTTTTCTCATACAAAAACGTCATTTTTTTCATTGCTTCTCTATGGCTACCTGTCTGTTTGTCGTTTGAACGGTGTGCCGAAAACGTATTGAACAGTCTAATGTTTAGTAAATAATTTTTTCCTATTATTTAGAAAAACGGTCAGAACAGGCCTCGAACTGCGTCGGTTTACACAAAAGCCGAAATCTCTACCATCTATCTAAACTTATTATTTGATGGACGTTTTTCTAATTTTGTTTACAACTAGTTACTTTAACATTTTGGTTGCAGGTTGGTTAAACCAGTGAACAAGCCAACAACGTCAGCCAGTTTCTTGCGGTTTGGCTCATCACGGTTTAGATATAGGTATGTTGGAACCTTTTTATATAAAATGAATGTTTTTTTTTCTTTTGAAAAAATGTATCATCCCATTTTTACTAGCATTTACCAAGTAATTGATAACCATTTTCGCGCGCTCTGATTGGCTCCCGTAACACGCCATGTTGATTTTGAAGCGCGCATGCTAAAAAAACACGTTTACATTATCGGTTTCTTTTAAGAAAAAAGTGTGCATTTTATCTTATTTTTTTGGTAAATACTAAAACAACTATTCCTCTCGGGTCAGATGCCTTGCACTAAATAAATGTGCAACTACTCACCTCCACTTTGGGAGATAGTTGTTACTTGTATAACAATTCTTTTCTGTGTCTTCTGGCAGTGGTAGAACAGAATACCAGGCAAACAAAGATGCAAGGATGAGTGCAAGAAAAGCGATGAGAATTCAAAGGTACCTAACTTTCCTGTATTTATTATTAGGAAATCCATTCCTTACGATTATGTATTTGTTAGTTTAGGAACCTATCGCACATACTGCAATCTTATTGCTACCGCACTCACTTTTTATCAGGTGATTAACCCTTTCAGTCCCAGTTGAATTATTAACTTCTCCTAACTTGAGCCCATACTTTTTATTGAACAAGTTTAAGAGAATTTCACTTTTAATCTTCAGTAGTTTGCTTTGTTTGATCAATTTTCATTTTCTCATTACCAAATGTCTTATTTTGTGATTGTTATGTAAGGAGAAGTTGAGTGCTGATAACTGATTGGGAGTGAAAGTGTTAACACATATTCTCATTATCAAATGTCTTATTTTGTGATTGTTATGTAAGGAGAAGTTGAGTGCTGATAACTGATTGGGACAGAAATGTTTAATTAGAAATATTTATCTGTTTTACCTTGCAATATCATTCATCATCTTCTTCCCAACAATTTCAAGTCTGGATGAAGTGAACTGAGCTTTATACAGTAACTCATGAAGCCACTGAACACCTTTCTCATACTTCTCAACTTCTAGCTGTAAAGGAAATAAAGCTTGTTCTAACCAAGGTATTAAACTAAAATGACAATTAGCTGATATAGAAAAAGTTTAAACATCAAAATATATTATATCAAGAAATCTGAGATCAATTGTCAATCAATCCAGTTTTGATCTGGTTTTATCCCTGTAAACGAGGGTGGCCGGATTTACCGCACTCTGTCAGCAATCTCTCCCACTTCCACTCTCTATCTCGCCCGATTCATTACATCCTCCTTTTTCAACCCAACACTCCTACTCTCCTTCTCCACCTGCGATCTCCATGTCTTTCTCGGTTGTCCTCGCTTCCTCTTTCCCTTCACTTCAAACTCCAATGCCTTCCTCAAAACATGGCCATCATCCTTGCTTAAAACATGCCTGTACCATCTCACTCTGTTTGCCTTTGCCATCTTGTCTTGTTTAATAAACTATTCTGATACAAGCAATTAATCTAAACACCTGAAGTCCAATGACAGCCAATTGTGAAAACCCTTGAGGCTGAAACCTACTTCCCAAGAGTCCAAGACTTCCCTGATGATCAATTGTATCTGATGCCAGCTCTGCAACAACCTTCTCATGAGGGATCAGAACTGTGGTAATAAAAGGTAATAATTTATAGGTTATAATACTAATTAATATTTTAGTACATAACCTGTTTTGCATGAGCACAAAGGTCAAAAGATACAGACAGTAAATTATTTAATTACCATATAATCCTTGATTTTTTGTTAGCTAAAGTACAAAATGACAATATATTACTGGGATTAATACAAAATAATAGTAATAATAAAGACCAATTATAACATTTTGTTAAAATAGTTTGAGGAATATAGTCAAAAACCTTAGGAATCAACCCCTTCTTAATTGCATCTTTGAATTTCTGTTAGCCATAGTTCACTAGTACCAATACTGTACATTGCTGGGATTAATAATTTATAGTTTATAATTTAATAATAATGATGATTTATAACAATAATCAACACTTTTATCCAAAATGTCAGGAATCTTTCTTATCTTGCAAGCTTCAAAATAAATAATTTTAAAATAAAATTAGTATAATTATTATTTTTTCTTCAGTGGTAGATGCAGTCGAAAAATAGAATCTTCACATTTTTAAGTCATATATTAATAACTTTAACCATTATCCTAGCACTTCAAACTTTATCAAAATATAACAATTATATCATAAACCACAAAATATATTTACAAAAACGTTTTGTAAAACATTAATTAATAGTTATCCTAAAAAATCATTGCATCATAAAAATCTTCTGTAGTTGTAATCTTTTGTACCAGGGTATAACAATGTATCTCTTGGGAGTGGTGCTGGGAGCTAGATGGTTTTATTGGCAGAAAGGGTAGTTGCTACTGGGGCTGGCTTGTCTCCCCAATCAGTTGGTTGCTATGACAACACTCTTTCTCACAATATCCTGAAGTAGTTCATCATTCTCATAAGACTTTTAGGTCTTCAAATGAGTTAAATAACAAATCAAAATATTCCATTATATTGAATATAAGAAATAAGAGAATGCACAAATTAAGCCATAGCAAAACAGTTCATGTGCAGCTGTCGACTTACCACCATCTCTCAGAATTGGTGACTCAAATATAACTTCAAGATACAAACTCAGAAATGGTCGTAGTTCATCTGGGACCACTGCTGTGTTTAGTGTAATGGTCATCTTTAGGGATTCATGAAAATAATAATAAAAATGTTTGGATTAATTTGATTAAAAAACAGTTTTGTATTAGCACTGGTGGCAATGTAAGATCCCATATACTAAATAATTTTGCTAGAAATGATAAAATTGATAAAAATAATGTTTAATTATCAATAATTATAATTATAATTTTTATAACTATACAAGTAATGTGTCAAAGTTACAGAGCACATATTTCATATCAAAATGATCAAATGCACTTTGAGTTAAGCCTCTGTAAGGTCAAAACTCAAGTCTCTAAAACATAGTAGCTGGCTATAGCTTACATAAAGTATTAACAGAAATTAAATTTTGATCCAAATTTATCCCCATAATAAGGGGAGTTGCCAGATTTACCCCACCTTTGTTGTAATCTCTCCTACTCTCACCCTACATACATGTATCTCACTCGATTCATGGCATCCCTCTTCTTCAAATCAATACTCTTGCTCTAGATACTTCTTCACTTCCATCCTCTTTCATGTCGTTTTGAATTGTCATCACTGACTTCCATCCTCTTTCATGTCGTTTTGAATTGTCATCACTTCCTCTTTTCCTTCACTTCAGACTCCCTATGCTTTCTCAAAACATGTCAGTCATCCATCCTCAACACATTCCATGCCATCTCAGTCCCTTCAACTTTGCTATTTGCACCATGGTTTCCTTAAATCACATTTCCTTCTCTGTTTTTCCATCAGTCAAGATTGACCAATCCATCGTGCAGTCTTGGTCAATCTCGAAATTTCCATCTCATTTTCCCTCAAACACCATATACAGATGTCTTACTCCATAATTACATCATCACCAATCTCAGAAAATTCCAATAAACAATTTCTTTTATCTTTGTTAGCAAGAACCATTTTGTAGGAACAACTGATATCAGACTACAGAAAAAGCATTCATAATTTTGCTCTTGATCACTTGCCAAAGGCTGTAGAGCTCTACATGTAGTCCATAATGACCTATTTTTAGTTCAGTTCCTCTCTATTCTTTCTTGATTTCCACCCATCTAAATCTTGATCTTACAGTCACACCTGCCTCACAACCATCGCTTGTACTCACTACATATATATGTACCCCAAACATACTTTAACAGAAACCTTTCACCATTTCCAACTCTTTAAACAAAGTCTCCAGAAGTTCTACTAATCTATCAACTTGCTTTTAATGCAAAACCCTGAATTTGCCATTACTCATGATCACTTCCCACAAATGCTACATACGTCTATCTTCTTTAAAGTCACTTCACTGTTTGCACCTTTTACTAACACTTTTGTCTGTTCATCTTCAGCCTCTCCTTCCATTACCAGAGAACATCTCCCTCAGTCCAGTCTCACTTGTCTCTTCCCATTACCAGAGAACATCTCCCTTAGTCTAGTCTCACTTGTCCTTTCCCATTACCAGAGAACATCTCCCTTAGCTCTGTCTCACTTGTCCTTTCCCATTACCAGAGAACATCTCCCTTAGTCTAGTCTCACTTGTCCCTTCCCATTACCAGAGAACATCTCCCTCAGTCAAGTCTCACTTGTCTCTTCCCATTACCAGAGAACATCTCCCTCAGTCTAGTCTCACTTGTCAGAAGTGAGTCATCTGTATACAACATTTCACTCATCAAACCATTTCTCACACTGCGTAAGATTTTGAACAAGTTACCTTATTCCCTATAACCACTTTCATAATTAAAGTAATAAAGGTTTGCAACCTTTTGTTGTGTTAGATGAATTTATTAAACAATAATTGTCAATTAGAATTGGTACAGTTATCACTAAGTTCAAACTTTTGCCTGCCAAAATTGAACAATTTGGCCATGAACAATTGAACAATTTTATTGAGTAATAATAAAATATATTCTGTATTCCATCTGAGCTGATTAGAAAAAATCCTATTAATTAGAATGTTTTGGTATAGCTAAGAACTATCTTTGAGCCTACCACAGGGTATCATCATCAATCCAGTTTTGATCCGGTTTTATCCCAGTAAATGAGGGTGGCCGGATTTACCCCACTCTACCAGCAATCTCTCCCACTCCCACTCTCCATCTTGCTCCATTCACTGCATCCTCCCTCTTCAGACCAACACTCCTACTCTCCTTCTCCAACTGCGATCTCCATGTCTTCATCGGTTGTCCTCGCTTCCTCTTTCCCTTCACTTCAAACTCCAATGCCTTCTTCAAAACATGCCCATCATCCCTCCTT
>JAOTRI020110851.1:0-13049 GCA_028564885.2 Zoanthus sanctaehelenae | reverse complement strand
CCTCTCTTCTCGAATTCGATCAAGAAATCTTCATATTCTTCGCGAGTAACTGTACTTTTCTTATGCAAGCTGGAATAGAATGCTTCATACTCGACAGGGCCTACGTGAGAAAGTTTCTCGTAAGAATCCAGCCATTCGTACGCGAACACGAGTTTCTGAATTTGGCAGTTATTTGCCTTACACCACTTGTCGTACGATAACCCCGGAGCGAGGTAAGACATCACATCCAAGAATTTGAAATGAGCGGTTGTGAGAAACATGTAATTGCTTTCTTTCTTCGCGACAAAAATCTCACCAGCTTGCTCCGTCATGTGCTTGACAAAGTACTCCTTGATCATATTGATGTCGTACTTGCCCGAATTGAATCCTAAGACTGGAACTTGTTCTACCCACGTTTTATATTGCGAAAGGACGTTCTGTGGAATCGAAGCTTGGTCAGGGAGAGGGCACTCTTTTTCGACCTGTTCGACGATGGCATCTCGGCGTTGTTGTAAATCACTGATGAATTCTTTGATGAGCTCCTCCGGAGATGGATTTACGAGAAAGGAAGGGGTTTTTGATAATTTATCATTGATAGCGACAGAAACTGGGATGTGCTCGTTATTGAACGTTAGATAGTTCGTCATCTTCCTCGAAACTTTCTGGAGCAACGCCTCGAAATCAAATACGATGAAATACGGGTAAGGGATAAACTTCTTTTCTATGGGTTCGTCACTCAGTTCCGTATCTTCGACTTCACATTCCCAAATAGATTCAACTTTATAACCCCAAGTTTTCATCTGATCTTCCATGTCAAGAGTTTGGTAAAATCTCGCTTCATCTTTGCTAGAACAAGGACAGCCGTGCCAATGGCATCCGTAGAACTGAAAGACCGTCTTAGACGTTGGTTCGAAACCGTCAACCAGAATCTCCTGTTTCCCCATCCTCACACATCTCTCACCTCCGTGGCCGCAAAGAGCGTGATGGATATGTTTTCCTAGAAGTTTAGACTGCTCTTCGATCCATCGGCAACCTTTTAGACTGAATTGTGTGTTTCCGCCGTAAAATATCTTCTCTGAGCAGCTCATGATCGGTTTGAACTTCTTCCCGTTGCAGATTATTTGAGTCTTTCCTCCGGAGCATCTATTCTCGGTGACGTGCCTGTTATAATTATCGTATCTATTGAATCTTTGCTCGCATCCGGAACATTCCCAATTACCCGTCAGAAGCTCTATATCAAGAATATAAAAGCAATGCCCTTCGTAAAGACCGATGTCTACGCAGGGTAAGCTCTTTTTGAATTGATCTTTACCGAACACAAGCTTCCAAACTTTTTGATTTTTCGGTTCATACAGGCGGATGTTCACTTTGAACTTTTTGGCGATCCCCTCGAAATCAACAAGTTTCGTCTCCCTCACGTCTGCAACTTTGAGTTTTGGGTTCTGGTAATAATCGCGCGCTAGTTTTAGAGCCTTCCTAGTTGTACGCTCGTCCGGCCTAGGATTCTTATCGCGATAACCCATGAAAATGGCTAGACATCTCCATACGCAGAGATTGTCCTTTTTATCATCGATGGCGTGGATGCACTTCTTTTTGCGCAACCAGTCGGGCAGGGGTCCACAGCCCATCAGAGGCTCGTTGCTGTGAATGACCTTTACCGTTATCTTAGCAAACTCAACCCTTCCTTGGTAAACGCCTGGATCGTCAACAATCTCTGTCGCTGGTAGGTAAGCGCCGCTCCAAACTTCTGAATCTTCCAAATCGAGCCTTCGAGCCTCGCACCGTTTTATATAATCTTCGATTGCCGATAAGCTGGTAAAAGTACCCTCACCGCGAAGAGTTTTCTCATACACAACGATTTCCCCACCCCCGCGAAAAATTCTAGATGTAAAGCTGTAAACGATCCTCGATCTCATTTCAATGTGCGGTTTCATACTTTCGAAAATAATGGCGGATACGTCGGTGTTCATATTCGCCTTAACCTCCAAGCGGTTGGGGTTTTGATAAGCGTCGCTCTGCGTTTCTCTTTCATTCAACTCTTCTCTCACGCTGTCCGAGATAGTTACCTTTCTTCTTGGTTGTGGAGGTGCGTTTCCTGTAATTGCGGCCAAATTACTATTTATTAGATTTTGTAGATCGACAGCGACAGTCTTGACAGCATCCACAGCTTTAATCGTCTGAACCTTTGCCCAATCGAATGCTCTTCACGTTGTCTCTGGGATGGCTTTCACTAGCTCATTGCCACTATCTATAAACTTAGATACAACGTTATTTCTAGGGGGTGGAGTAGGTTTCTTTTTGGGCGGTTTCTTTCTTCGTGGGGGAACGTAATCTATAGGTCGCACTACAAGAACCGTAGGAGGTCTCCTTGTCTTTTCGGGTGTTTCTGTAGGAGACTGTGGAGGCTTCTTACGCGATTTCGACTTTGGTTTTAGTCCAAACTCTTTGCGAAACTTTTCCGAGTTGACATGCATTGCCGTCAGATCCTCATCAAATGCTTTGTTCAAAAGCTCGATGAGTTTGGCTTTACGAATTTTCGTATAATCTTTGATACCGCGCCTTCTCGCGATAGCTCTTAGCTCTTGCACTGTTTTTCCGGACATTTCTAAAAGTACTAAGCGCAACTCTCTAAGCCGGTTACTTATGACACTTTTTTCGACTTCAAAATTCAAAAATATCGCTGACACGCAAACGTGTTTGCGTGTACGCTATAATTAACGATCTTTCATGGCGAATTGACGTGCGTGTTAGAAAACGTGGTTGAAATCCCTCCACCCTACTACTTCCCTTGATCCTTTGAATTTCTCTCTTCTCTTCTTGTCCCCAGTGAGATTTCGTTTCTTTAAATTCCTTGTCAGTTTGACAACAATAATCTTTAATTTTCTCACATAACTGATAATTACGTAAAAACGTACGGAACCAAAGGTAGCTATAGTACTAATCTTCGCGGGCCCTGGTGCGGCAATGGTTGCATAGTTATTGATGAAATGTTTTGAGTATCCTGCCATCCCGGGAAAAATACGCTGTAGCTCTTTGTAATAAATAAATGTCCGCATATCCGTAGGGTCTCTTACTGAACGTTGACTTTACCAAAAAAATTCGTACCCAGTCCCACTTCATCACTTTTTCACAGGAGTGAGTTAAGCCTGGGCTCGAGGTAGTAACTACAAACCAAAAGACAAGTATAATGACATTCAGTAACATACAACAAAATAAACATTTCGCACTTAATGGTATTGACAGACCTTTTACATGAATGGATTCGTGACAGCTGTTCTTCATAGCTGACTTAGTAAAAGCGCAGCACCGATGCCTTTTAAACTTGGATTCCTCGAGTTCGAATGGCTTCATAACGTCATATGTTGATAAAATGATAAGACTAGTCAAAATGTGACAATTTATAATTGTAACAGAATTGTTAAGTATAGCCGGAATGGTATTCAAATATAACAGTTACTTTTAAGGACATTTTTTTTAAAAAAAAAACTAGGATTTCATTAAACACTTCTTACTGAATTCTAATGTTAATTCTTGAGGAGATTTTACTGAGAAAATGTGATAATTAAAATCAATCAGTTTTTATTTAACTGATTTCTAAATAGGTTTTCAAAGGTTTTTGAACAACTATAACAAGCTAATTTAATTTAGTAAAGATGTTAAGCCTCACAATATAATTGTGATGAATATTGGGTTGCTCAAAAAAAGAGATTTTTAAAAGTTACAATATTTTCGAAGCTTTTTTACTGTTGCAAACCTTTACAACAACGTGTGAGGCTAAGGAAACGTTTCTTTTTGTTTATAAAAAGGACTGCATGGACTCGTTGCATTAACTGGTAATAACCATGGCAGTTCTAAAATAGATGACCAATAACTATCTACGCATTGAATTAGAAAATCAAATCGCGCTGTTCTACAGTATAGTTTAAAACAGCCACATTATGTTTTTTAATACGCTCAAGGGTCCTTTAACGTCTTTTACTTATTTTTACTCAGTTTCGAGCCCTGTCGCGCCGTTCTACCGTATAGTTGTTTACTATTAAGTCACTTTCAATCCCAATTAAATATCCCCATCCAACTTCTCCTTACATAACACGTACAAAATAGAACACTTGGTAATAGGTAATTGAGAATTGATTAAACAAAGTAAACCACAGGAGGATTAAAAGTAAAATTCTCTCTAACTTGTTCCATGAAAAGTATGGGAACAAGTGGGGAGAATTTAGCAATACTACTGCGACTGAAAGGGTTTAATAATGGATTAAAACTAAGAATATGGAGAGTACACAGCTACACGCCATTTTTAGTAAGAACCTGTAAATTTTGCCAATTCTCATTTTTCTTAATTTTTTGGCTGTTTCATTTTTTTTTTTTAAAAAACTTTGTTTTTATCTCTATGCGTTTTTTGAACGTTCAGTAAAGTTTGGACCGACAAACATTTTCACTAACTGAGCCTGCTCTTGTTGTTGTTCTTTAATACTAATTGTTCTTAAATTTCGGGCGCCGATCTGAGCCTCGTTGTTCTTATAAAATTGATCTTATAAAAAACCGTGTAACAGCATTCCGAATTGGGGCTTGCGGCTCAGTAGAACTAAGATTTTCCGGAAACAAAAATTTTGGACACCCAATATTCATGACTATAAAAAGTAATTTATAATTCAGTCGCATAAAAGGTCAACATTTAAGAAATAAGCATAAAGAGTAATTGTTTTTTTAAATACTTCATGATTACTGTTAAAAGAGCCGTGTTGCTCGTTGTTTTTAAGTTGTCATGAATTATCTTCCGGACCAATTTTCGACTCGTTTTGAGTGAGACTGTTAAAACTTTGCCGTCAAACTAACTACATCTTATAACGAAATCAGAAGATTTAGTTACGCAGAAAGTTCTATTATTTGTACACCTAAAGAAGGTTGGTATGGCCAACCGAAATATTGTGTATAATATATATAAACCAAAAAAGATTCAAAGTCGTATTGCTCTTACTGTTTTTAATATTATTAAAAGACAGGGTGCGGCTTAAATTAAGTATTTGCGGAAACAAACCATTCATGAAGCCGCTCTGCTATCTTAACCAAAAGTGCAGGCGGCGGTTGGTTTTTTTGCAAGTAAAATCAACACCTGGTCACAAGCAAAGTACGTTTTGAAATAAACAGCTTTACAAAATTCAAAGAAAGGAATGAATGGAAAAAATCTTTCTTGACAATACTAAATTACATTGTAGCGAGGAAGATCCGATATTTAAAATGTACAGAGTGAAAGACAATTTTTTGCTTCTGGTGAAACGAATTATGCAGCTAGCAATTGAAATTTGCTGCTCACATTTATTTTTAATTTTTAACAATTTTAAAAAAATTGAAAATAAAAAAATACATTAATTAATGTAACTTAATTAAATTAAAGACAAAAATTTTTATGCCCATAAACAAACAAAAGTGTTAGAATTCTAGAAATATGAAACTCTGAATTCTTTGTATTTTTTCGGTTAATTTTCTTGTTGTTCGACCAAGCCCGAAAAGATGCTAGTGTCCATGCCCTAGATGGCGAGGTCAATATTCCTTCATATACATTCCCTTTAGAAATACTAGTCTATGATTGGCTAATCTTGCATGCACTAATTTCAATTATGTGTCAACCGAGTGGGCGAAGGGCGACCGTGGGACTGGATCGCTCTGAAACGAATGACCAACTTGTTTCAATCGATCTCATACCGATGGCTTGTTGTTTGTAGTTTTCACTTAAACGTTCAATGTTTTGGACGTGAAAAATCACCAAAGGTTGGATGTGGGTAAAGCAATGGGCTGCACTTTAAGTGCTGAAGAAAGAGCAGCGAATTTACGAAGCAAGGCTATTGACAAAAACCTAAAACTTGATGGCGCTCGGGCCGAGCGTGATGTTAAACTACTGTTGCTTGGTACGCCAGAATCTCTTGTGGCATTTTCACAGTTGTAAATCAATAATTTTGCATTATGCTCTTGTACAAAAATCTGTAAATCTCACAAGAAAAAACGGCACCTTATGTGCTGGATTGACCTGATAAATGTCGAGGCTATGACCACTATTTGGTTGTTGGTGTATGTTTTCCAATTTTGATCTCAGTCCCGAGCCAGCGATTTTCTCTCTTTTTCGGGAGGCGTGGACGAGATATCGTTTGGTTAGACTAAATGACTTTCCAAGTTGTATTTGATGTTGAATTCCGACGACAACTCTCGTTTTATTCTTTGTCTCTTTTAGGCGCAGGTGAGTCTGGTAAAAGTACCATCGTGAAACAAATCAAGTAAGTTGGGTCTTGACTCGTCTTCGAGGTTATTGCCTAGCCTTGTTTACAACATAATACCTGTTCTGTTTACGGTAGAAGAGCTAATGTCTGCATGAATTGTTTGGTTATTTCTTAGGATAATACACGATAATGGCTTTACAGCCGAAGACTACCGACAGTACAAACCATATGTGTTCCGAAATACTATTTATTCCTTGCTAACTATCATTCGTGCGATGGACAAGTTGCGAATTGACTTTGAATCTGACGAAAGACTAGTAAGATCTCACCTATTTTGTTAATCTGTGTGCAGTTTGTAATTCTCTACAATAGTTATAATAAGTTGATCTTTGAGAATGATTTGGCTATTTGAAGTTATCAATACAATATTTTACTGAATGAACAACTAACTTTAACAATAACTTTTAGGTAGACGCCAAACTTGTTTTTGATGTTGTGGCAAGAGCGGACGACACTGAACCATTTACTGCAGAACTAACTCGGGCATTGAAAAGATTGTGGAAGGACGGTGGAGTTCAGCAATGTTTTAAGCGATCTCGTGAATACCAGCTCGGGGATTCTGCAAAGTAGTGAGTAAATAAAACTTTATTTTGTCACGATGACCGTTGAAGCTGATCATAAACAGGTTGTTAATTTCTATCGATTAGTAATCTAGTTTCGATATTCGACCCTCTTCTCTCCTTTGAATGGATAAAATTAGCAACACCCTTATTTCCTGTTTCGCAGTTTCTTTTCAAATTGTACGAATTTCAGGTTGTCATGATTTTGTCGGTGTCTTAAAAGGAAAGAAGTACGCAAATTTCTGAACAGAAACTGTAATGAGAAGACACTTCCTCTTAGAGTTACAAAATTAATAATAATAAAAATTAAATTTAGAACTCGTTGCGTTGGAAAAATTAAACGATGTATTTCATCAGCGTTGCAAAAATATGAACGAATAGACTTTTAACGGCCAGATCTTGCTCCAAAAGTACACTTCTTGTTGGAAGCTGCTGCACAAAGCTATTGTTTGAGTTTCGAACTTATGCGTTTAACTTAAAATTTGTTATCAGTGATCAGTGATGCGTGCAAGATGTTTACAACAATTCTATTTTGTGGTATTTCTTCAAAAGCCTCGAGAGCCTTCTAAAAACACTTTCTGTCGATGACGTAATTTGTTTGAATGTTTTGATGATCAGCAGTTCTAAATCTCAGTAAATAAATAGAAAGCTTAATCCTTGAGGCAGTTTCCTTTTACCCTTTATTAAACTTTGATCTGTGACTGCATGTTAAGGAAGTCTTTGGACTTAAGACAATTTATTCAAAATTTAGTTGTTATAAAAATTGTTTTTTTAAATGAGTTATTTGTATTGCCGATCAGATATCTAGTTATTTCAATTCAGTTATTATTCCTTAATGTAGTCCTGCATAAACGTTTTTAACAAAATAATATGTGAACTCATTAAATCTCATTTATTTACAATTTGTTTTTATGATTGTTTGTTTCTTTTTATTTTGCAATTCAACAACAGGAAAATAATATTGGGTGTTGTCATTCATTTCCATGCTTTCCAAAGTTATGTTAAACAATTGTTAAGACTTCAGCGAAGTTGTATCTTTCTGTCAGAACCATCTTTAAATATCAATTGAAACTTTTTAGATGAATATTATTACTAAGTACGAGCTAGAAATGGGTGACTTATGTTCAAATGTTTTTATGATTAGGCATACAAATGGGTAGCACAAATGCTATGCAAAATCTTTTATGAGTCAGCCAGTGGCCCATATAGCCAGTGCTTATCTCTGGTCACCCAGAACTGGCAAAGCTTGGGTTGAGGCCTAGGCTTAACATTGGGGACTTGAAATGTAGGGAGTTCCATATGAATTACGCAGGATGCATATGGAGATCTAGATCTAGAGTGGGAGTTGGAGAGATTGATACCAATTCAATTAAGTTCTGATTTTCATCCAGTTTTATCCTGTAAAGAGGGTGGGTGGATTTACCCCACTCTGGTAAGGATCTCTCCTACTTCCTCTCCCACTCTTGGTTGATTCATAATTATGCCCTCTTTCTTTAAACCAACACTACTCTAACTTTCCTCTTCTAGCACATTCATTTTCCATGTTTTGCGTGGTCATTCTCGCTTCCCTTCACTTTAACCTCTTAACACTTCTCTTAAAACATGCACACCATCCCTCCTTTACATGTGCCCATACCATTTCACTTCAGTTGCCTTTGCCGCTGTTTCCTTCAATCACAACATGTCCATTTGGTCCCCTGTCTTCTTTTTCTCCATGAGGTTTGCAGCAAACATTGTTCTCACCCAACCAGAGTGGGCTAAATCTGGCCATCCCCATTTACAGGGGTAAACACAGATCAAAGTTGGATTGATAATAATGAAATGGACAAGACACTAATCCATCACAGGTTAGCTCCCAGCAGATGCTCATATTCATTAACCTACCCTGGAAGGATTGAAAGCTGAGTTAGTGTCAGCTTTGGTGGAAATTAGAATAAGGTCCCACAGAAATTTAAGTCTAGGCAAAGTGGGCATCAAACTGTGCACATTTGTGCTTGAAAGACAACTGAACTAACTGTGCATGCTCTCCAGGGGGTGCAGTTGTCAGTAAATGAATTACTATCATCAATATCTGTGAACAAACCTGTCACTGGTGTTTTGTCCAGTGGAATTAATGACTATTAGTGTCTGTTTCACTTTACAGAAACCCACAGATAGCACTAGCAGCTATAATATAATAACTACTTGGCTCATTAGCCATTTCGGAGTTGAACTGGGAACTGGGGTGAGTTTCAGATTTTAACCAATCAATAAATTGACACTACCAAATGAAAGATTATGTTCAGGGTTGTCCTTTGACCAAGTTTGATGTGTTTCGGGTAAACAGAGACAAAGTTTTAGACCTTGAAACATGGTTTAAATCCATACAAATGTCTGTAATGTTGAGACGGCATCCCCATGGCCAAAACCATATAAAATCATATAAATTCCTATTTAATGTTTTATCAGTTTTGTAAAATCTTGTCATTCGGTCACCATTTAAAAGAAGTTGGGATGAAAATCATGCATACTTGCCCATTTTTAAGAGTATCACAAAAATCAGAAAAAATTTAAGAGTTCTTATGGTTTTTGGGACGCCGCCTCAACATTACAGACATTTGTATGGATTTGAACCATGTTTCAAGGTCTATAACTTTCCTCTGTTTACCCAAAAAGAATCAAACTTGGTCAAATGTCAACCCTGAACATGATCTTACATTTGGTGGTGTCAATTTATTGATTGGTTAAAATCTGAAACTCGCCCCAGTTCCCTGCACAACTCCAAAATGGCTAATAAAGTGTTTGCATTCTTTTTCCTTATATGAATATACATTATACACGTTGAACCAGTAGGCAGACATGGTTGGTGTAGTTGGTAAGATCTCTGCTTTCCAACTAGAAGGTCCCTTGTTCGATCCCAGCACTTTGCCAAGATTCAAATATTTTTGTGACTTTTTCTGTCTAAGCATAGTTAAATGAATACCAGCATCTGCTAGGAGCTAACCTGCGATGGATTAGTATCGCATCCAAGAAGACTCAAAGGGAAGTCAAGGCCTCTTGTCCACTTAACACTTTGGAAGCCATGCATGGCAGGGTCTTTATGCTCATAAAAGGATTTAACTGTAGCAACACTAAACCAGTATCTAAAATGTTATGAACATTTCGTCAGATTATTATCTTTTGTACCATCACATTGTATCCCTGCTTTACCACTTCAATGGATGTGTGATACGAGTTGCCTTCACTACAAACATTTATGATTAATCAAAAATTATTAAATATTTATGATTAAAAATAGAAATATTGCCAATGTTTGTAGTTACCTTGATGAAGTGGAGAGATTAGGAGCTGTTCAGTATGAGCCAACTGAACAAGATATTTTAAGAACAAGGATAAAAACAACGGGAATCGTGGAAGTCCAGTTTGACTTCAAGCGGTTACATTTCAAGTGAGTGCAGTTAATTTACCATTAATGAGTTTGTCTTTGACAGAACTTTGTATTTTGATTGGTTTGTTAATCATGTGACAGTAGTAGTTGACCTTTAAAATATAACATCTGTTATGGGGCAAAAAAGAGCAATATATACTAAAAATACTAATATATATTATTATATTGTTCCATGTAAGGTAACTAATCTGTGACAGTTATACTCCATGACAGTACTAGTCTTGGGTTCAAGTTTTCATGACATGGGCTGTGGCTCCTAGGAACCAATCCAAGATTTCTTCTCAATTGTTCCAGATTCCAAAATGTTCTCTTTTTAGGTATTCTGGATTCCTAGACCTGGATTCTAAATTCCAAAGAGTAGAATTTTGGATTTCAAATAAATTTTTTTTCCTCAATTCCAGAACCCATTGGGTGAAGTTGAAGCATCTGTTATGGGCACTAAAGTGGAAAAACTAAGATCTTTTAACTAGTACAATAATAACTTGTGAGTCTTATTTGGGCTACTGTAAATGTCTGTGGTAAGAATTCCTTTTACCTTTTCTCCTGTCCACTTACACATGTCTCTAGATATGTTTGTCTTGTTGATGATATCATCTTCAGATCATATTCATTGTCTGTCAAAGTCATTACTGTTATAAATGTGGTCTTTCATGTGGTATTGCCACTTTTTTTGTCAACAAGACAGATAAGTGTAAGTGGAAAAAAGACAAGCCAAAAATGATAATACAATAATTGTGTGAAGTTAGTTAAAATCTTTCTGTTCGAGCACTAATTAGCTTGCACCACCAGAAAGCTCACTCGATTTGTTATCTATTGTGTGTTTTGCTTAATTTTAATGAGACACTGTTACAGAACAAGTGATTCCACTTGTATTTAAGAAATATAAAATGGTTTCCGTGTTTACACGACGTGAAGCGGAGTGGTTTCCAGCTTATCAAGTGTTCTCCCAACCTCCCAAGTGTTTACATCAGGTTATGTAAACACGGAAACCATTTAATATTTCTTTTATAAAATAACTAACGAAAGAAGATGGAAACCGTGTTTACATACTATAATGTAAAACGGTTTTTCAACCAATCAGAACATGCATACCATTTAAATTATTTTATAATATTATATATTTTACAGTTGTGTATAGTTAAACGTGCTGAGATAAAAATAATCTATCTACGTTTTGTAATTTTAGTGAGGAAGATGGAAGCTGAAGTTGTACAGATGTGCTTGGATCTCTTCAATGGAGGCAAAGATTCCTGTGGAACGGTTTGAGTTGAACTTCTTTCTGTTTGAATTTTATGTTATTTAATTTTGAATTGTTGTTATAAATTTACAATATGAATCAAACTAATTTAATATCATGACATGATAATTTTCAGATGACCATTGGAGGAACTGAGAGCATTCTCATGGCATGCAAAGCATATCGTGGTTTGGCAAATGAAAGAGGCATTAAAAAACCTGAAATGTAAGATAGCATTTAATTTGTTCTAGTTTAATCACTTGTAAAAGCAGCCATCTCAAAATAAGCTGGTTGCCGGCTTATCGAGCCACCTCCTCTGGGAAATTAACTGTCTCCTTGCCGTCAGAAAATTTATTATTTTTACTAACAACAAGGAGAAAAAAAAGAAAACCGCCTCCAACTTTAATATAACCTGCTCCTCAGAAACATTTTGAGAAGGCTGAAAAGTTTCTCTACAAATTACAAATTTTTTTTGTTGACTCTTACTTTGTCAAAATTTGTCAAAATTCCAGGGCCCTAATGCATTAATTTATCATAATTTTGTAAATATTAATTTTATAGATAGTTAGGTAATTAGATTGTTTATCTCAAATTGTTGATGAAAAATCATTCTTTTATGAATATAAATAAATTATTATAATAATTATTATAATTGTAAACTTACTCATTTGCATGTACTTATCTATTTTAAAAAAGTTACTATTTTTTAATTCATTTTTGATATTGTTATTATTATTGTTATTATTGAACTTACCTAGTTTACTCTTCATTTATCTTCATGTTATTTTTCCCCTTTCAGAGTTGCACCACTTAGCATACATGCAGCTTTTGACAAGGTCAGTACTTAGGTTTATTCTTGTGTTATGGTTTTCAATAAAATTCTGTTTTTTCATTGTTTTTCTTTGCCACAATTGTGAATAGAATTAAATTTTGGAAACCTTGATAAATTAATAGTATAATTTTTTTTATGAATTGATTCATATATTTTAAATTACTCTTTGGTTTTAAGTTGTTGAAATGATTTATGGAGTTTACTGTTCATCATGTTAAGGTTACGGTACATTTTGAAATGCTAAAAATTATCCAATATTTTTTTTTTAAAAAAAACCCCTTGTCCTTGAAAACAGCTTTCAGGGTGATTTTCTTTTCAAATACTTATTTGATTCTTAAGACTTTTCAAGTGAATTTGTTACTGGAAGTAAACTCAATCAGTTTTAAGATGTTTCCACAAAATTTGGTACATTGATAGTTTATACCATGAACATCAAAACAATCTCAGGAATTTAGTTTTCTTTCGTAAAGTTATTTCTAAGCATTTACGTCTTCGAAATGTAAAGTTTGTAGTATCAGCTCTCAAAATGTAATGT
The DNA here is from genome assembly GCA_028564885.2 of Zoanthus sanctaehelenae. Lineage (NCBI taxonomy): Eukaryota > Metazoa > Cnidaria > Anthozoa > Zoantharia > Zoanthidae > Zoanthus > Zoanthus sanctaehelenae. Next base: position 204 of record JAOTRI020110851.1, on the reverse strand, counting down.
CACATGACATCAGAAATTCCTATTACTATTTTTTAACAACAAATGAGTATTCCAGAAATTACAATGTCGGTTAATTGGAACTCTGCTTACAAAAATGATCTTAACCCTTTGACTCCTAAAAGGGCCAAAACCGCCCGCACGATATGGTACTGAGTTAAAGAATTCAATCTTTCTTAAACAAGAAAACTATGTTTCGACTCTGGT
>JAOTRI020110840.1:0-13049 GCA_028564885.2 Zoanthus sanctaehelenae | reverse complement strand
GGGGTAGGTAAATGAGTACCAGCGTCTGCTGGGAGCTAACCTGCGATGGATTAGTGTCCCGTCCAGGGGGAGTCAATTCTTTTATCCGCTTAACACTAAAGAAACAGAAGATAAGCGCCGGCCCTGTGGGCCACTAGGCTCGTAAAAGGATTTAACTTTAGCTTAGTATGACAATACTTACATCAAGTCCCAGATGATGCAGGTTCCATCAATACTGGCTGTCACACACTGTAAATGTTAACACATAGTCCACGGTTATAAACCTATAAACTGCTTCATCCTCTATACGTACTTTTGAGCCCTGGGCTCCATGAGTGGGCTTATGTTTGTCCTCATACAAAATATTCCAGCCACAAATCAGCAATTTGTAGGCCAAACCGCCTACACCATTTATTTGCACCTTTTTTTTTACATTCATTAAGACTCAAATTACCTAACTAGTATATTACAATAATTAAGTAACTGGACACCCAAAATAACGATATAAAGCTAATCTAGTCGGGTGGCTAGTGCGTTATGAATATGTTTCCAGCACAAACGTACATCCCATAAATTTACTTTAGAAATCAAATGCAATATTAACTGGATGAGTGGATGATATCTATTGAATGATTGAAAACATTCATCCACTCATTCATTCGTATACCAAATGCAATATATTAGTGTCAAAAATAAAGCTTGGGCTACCTTTGATATATTCATTTCAACTTAATTACCTCTTTTAACAACAGTTTATCAACTATATTGTTTTGTTTGTCAATAGAAACCTTTAGATCCTACAACGAGTACGAGTACGAGATTTTGCGCGCGCGCGCTCTAACCAGCAAACTCGTTGTTGACAATACAAGATTTCAAGCAAAGTCGTCCTCTCGACTTTTTGGCTGGTTAGAGCGCGCACGTGCGCAAAATTTTGTACTCATACTCGTTCTCGTAGTCGGATCTAAAGGTCTCTAATGTTGAGAACGGGTGTTGTAGACTAAGTTGGTTAAATTTCTGCCTTTTAACCACAAGGTGCCCGTTTCAACTTCCAGGTTTTACGAGAACTTTACTTCTGTCTAAACCAACACAGCTTGTATCCTTTTGAGGAAAATTGGTACCAACTTCTGCTGGAGATGACCTGCAATGGATTAGTATCCCGTCCAGGGGGAATCAAAGACTCGACTTTGCCTAAGCCATAGATAGGTGCCGGCTCAAATGAGCCACTTTGGCTGGGAAGAGGTTTAGCTTTTAGCAAACTAGAAGGACAAATCTATTTCTTTTTATGAACGATTTTTTCTTAGAATTTAAACAGAAATAACCTTATAAATTATTTGTTAATATTTTCATTAAATAGCATTAAATTACCTCAGTGTCGTCCTTTTTGACTCTGATACAAGTGACAGCACCTTAAACAAAAAATTTACTGTTTAGATTAACTTTAAATCTTTATCTCACCAAAGATACTATATGATGTGTACTAGTAGCTAACTAGTATGGCAAGTATAACTCACCTCGGAAACCGGTTAATAATAATGGAAACTTTAATTTTTAAAGAATACTTTTACAAACAATTGTAAATCTCACTCATAAAAGGTAATTTACAACTGGCTACTTGGATCGCAAATATAAGTTACAAGACCATTTGAAAAAAAAAATAACTTAAACACGCACTGAAACAGAACTAATACAAAAATAACTTAAATTATCATTAAAGGTGGATTGGACCATTCTTTATTTCTACAACAAAAAATCTAATAAGTTGATCTTATTATTAAAAAATAAAAAAAAATAAAAAAAAATAATAATAATAATAATAATAATAATTCTAGTTGTTTATTTCCACCATTTCCCCATTTTCGGCAGAGCACTGTTTTTTTTCCGACTCATTTCAGTATCCAGGTCCACCTTTAACAATATACAAATTACCCAACCCGATTTAGCCAATCACCACTTTTGTTTAAAGCTTTATCCTCTTCGTGAAGTAAGGGCAATATTAGTTACAAACAAAATACTGATACCTTTGTGTTCCTTCATTGATCCAATATAGGTGTGAACATTTGGAAGTTGCCAAACGCGCACTTCACCCTCTCCTCCCCCGCTGACAATTCGTGTTGAATCTGATGTTGTAGCGATAGCAGTAACACCTTTGTTGTGGCTATCATTGATAGTGTACATTGCTTTGCCAGTCTGGGGGGTAAACGCCCTAATCTTACCGTCATCCCAGCCTAGAAAAAAAACAAAACAAAACAGTTCAATCTTCGACTGTACCAAACATATTAATGTGACTTTTTTTCGGTTAAAGCGAACTTTGCTTTCAATCCTTCCAGGATAGGTAAACGTGTACCAGCGTCTGCAGTACGTTTACCAGTGATGGATGGGTGTCCAGTTCAGGGGAGTCAAAGACTCTCATACACTTAACACTACAGAAAGTAGAGGCTGCCTGGGCAACTTGGCCTATAAAAGATCTAGATTAGGGTGGATCACACAGGTCTTAGAAGGAAGACCTTAAGCAAAGAGGACGGAAGAACCAAACGACGATGGCTAAAAAAATCACCTGTCTGTTTCGCTTTTTACTTTGGCGTTTGGAGCATTAAGATTTAGTTTTTTTGTCTTAAAGTATCTGAATAGAAAAACGACTGTTTTACATGAAACTAAACAAATACTATGAAAGTTTTTGCTGTTACGTCCTTATAGCTCGACAACTCTAAATAAGGTCTTTTCACATTCTAATTTTAGCGATAACTTCGTGCAGACTTTCAGTTTGGTACATTCCAAGGTACAGTTATTGTATTTGCTATTGTTCTTGATACATTCCAAGGTGCAGTTATTGTATTTACTATTGTTCTTGATACATTTCAACCTGCAGTTACTGTATTTTCTATTGTTCTTGATACATTCCAACGTACAATTATTGTATTTACTATTGTTCTTGATACATTCCAACTGCAGTTATTGTATTTACTATTGTTCTTTAGTGTCGCTGTCCACATTGCTTAAAATCACTGTTAATAGAGGATGAGTACAAGATTTCAAGATTTAAGCCTTCAGAGATCCAAGGACAATATTTCAAGCGTTAAGCAAAACTGTTAATAGAGACCTTCAAAGATCCAAGGACGAGGACGAGTACATGATTTCAAGCGTTAAGCAAAACTGTTAATAGAGACCTTCAAAGATCCAAGGACGAGGACGAGTACAAGATTTCAAGCGTTAAGCAAACTTGTTGTGAAGATAACGAAATGTCATGCGAAAGTCGACCTCGTGACGAGTTTGCTAAGAAAAGCGTGCGTGCATTGGAATCTTATACTCGCACTCAGATCAAAAGATCTCTAATAAGAGCCAGTCACTGGCAAACTTCGCCGGCAACTCAACTTGAAATTGCAACCTATTTTAAAGAAAATTAATATTTAAACTATTAGTATCTGTTGCTAAACCCAAACGACCAAGATAAAAGTTTGAAATTTTAACTGATGAAGCAGATAATACAATGCCGTTAAATTCAGGTATTTTAACCCTCATGTTTTTAAAACACCATTTAACTTTCACTATTCTCCTGAAAGGCTGAAAGAAATGTAGTTATGTTCAGCTTTTAAATCTCGAATCCGTATAGTTCTACGCAAAACAGACAAAAACGGCCCAAAAGCGTTCCGTTATTTCCATGATTGATATGATCTGATAAAATATATTACGTTGTTTCTCTATATCACTCTTTGGTATATAAGTTATAATATTGTATAGGATCTCTTCCATACCACTGACAATACTGCGGCCATCGCGCATAATATCTACTGCATTGCACGTCATATTGGGTACTGTGATCCTTACAAGCTCAGTACTATTCGATAGGTGCCACACTCGAATCTCATTCTTTGCGCATGTCACAAATACATCCGAGCTTCCACTGCAACACAAAATATAATCAAAGTCAATGTAAACCATTTACGTCAATTGCGAGGGAATTGCAAATATTTAATTGCTCAAGTGCTCAGGTCTTGGCGTGAAAGTCAAATTTACAGAGGGAGGAAAACCAGAGAACTGGGAGATAAACCCTCCGAGTCAGATTGCAATTGACAAAATCGATCCCGGGTCATAGAGGTGGGAGGCACGACTGATGTCCACTATGCCAATATGGCTCTTAATGTGAAGATCTATTTCCCAAGGGATTCATCTGTTTTTAAACACCACTGCTAACAAAACCTAGCCGGTGTTTCAGTCCCTTAGTCAGTATTTGCGATCTGAGTCGGATCAGCCAACGTGTTGGCGATCCGACTCAGATTGCCAGTCGTGTTGGCGATCCGACTCAGATTGCCAGTCGTGTTGGCGATCCGACTCAGACTGCCAGTCGTGTTGGCGATCCGACTCAGATTGCCAGTTGTGTTGGCGATCCGACTCAGATTGCCAGTCTTGTTGGCGATCCGACTCAGATTGCCAGTATTGGACATGACTGGGAAAATTGAGCAATACAACAGGGGCTGAAAGGGTTAACACACCAGTTATCTGCATTTCTCATGACTAAATGAAGTAATGTAATTTCCATTACATTAATCTTCACAATATACCATATATTATTATGCGTACCTAAAATTTACGGTGTTCAACTTGCCAATAGAGAAAAAATAGCGCTCTGGGAACCCCTACAGTAACCATCTACATAACATTAACATTGTCCGGCTGCGTTTTTAGCGTGGTTGGTCCTTCTGGTGTAGTGGTTTTAAAATACGTCGAACTAGTACACCGAAGATGTGGGGTTCGATTCCCGCCAAGGGCTATATATGTTATTTTTATCTTAATTCGTTTTAATTTTTTGGAAGAACATGCAACATTGGAAAAAAACCAAAACATTGAAGTTTTGGACACTAGCCCTTAGTATCGTAAAGTAAAGGAATAAAAGATGAAACCTCAAAGTTTTGTTTTTCTTTTTCAACAAAGTACACACAATAAAAGCTAAAGATAAATTTCTACATCTGCTTCCAGATTACTTACAATGGGAATGCAACATCATTGACTGGACCATTATGACAGGTGTTTATCATTTCATTTCTAAACTCTGCATAGTCAAATCGGTAGATTTGGGAAATGTTTGTACCAACGAAAAACTGCAAAAGAAAAGGCTGTCTTAGAAATGACAAGCATTACATATTTAATTTAAATTAGTTTTTTGTAAATTAAAGTTTACATACAATGCCATAAAATGTATGCGCAGAGAAATTTAATGAAAATTAGCATTTGCTTGGAGTTAACCTATGAATGAGTAATGTCCCATCCAATCGACGTTTAGGTAAAAAGAGTTTCAGCTTCTGCAGGTAGTTAATCAACGATGGGTTGGCGTTTAATCCTGGAGAAGTAAAATGCGTATCAGCATCTGAGAGGGAATTGAACTGTGAAGGATTAGTGTCTAATCCTGGAGAGTTTAGGTAAAATGGGTGTCTGCTTCTGCAGAGACTTAGTCTATGATGGATTCGTGTCTCATTCAAGGGAGTTTAGGTGAGCTGTTTGTCTTCAGTTGATAAAAGACAGACTTTTTAGGAATACTAAAAAAGGACTGAATTGCAGACTGACCTACATTCTTTTTTTTTATTATTCTAAAACAATATAATAGCAAAACTTGATAGTCGTTTCCAGTACGAATTTCACATACCTCTTTTGATTAATTAACAGCAACGTCTCTCGGGATGGAAAACAAAATTGTGAATATAAATCACTATAAACTGTAAGTAAACGTACCTGGTGACCATGACCTCTCAGCGCTAGGGAAGTAATTCCTCCTTCAAGTTTAGCTGACCTGTGAACCCAATAAATCTGCACTGATTATGAATGATCTTAGAGTTTAGTATGCAATTTAATCAAGCGTAAAAAAGGAGTCTGAAAACAACTGACACTAAACGTTAGAGCAAAGACAGCAATCTCATCTAGCTTATTTTAAGATTCTAAACGTAGGTCATGACAAAAATTATAGAAATTATACAAAGATTTGTATACAGAACACTGGTATTTTACCAAACTAATCGTTGCTTATAGTGGAGTGACGGGCATACTACAAGGCTTCAGTTACATGAAAGTATTAATAAGTGGTTTTCTCCACTGTTTCGCATACAATTTTTAAATTGTACAGACGTGTTCGCCTTTGACATGCTTGTTAACCCTTTCAGTCCCAGTTGAATTATTAGGTTCTCCCAACTTGCGGTTATACATTTCATTGAACAAGTTTGAGAGAATTTCACTTTTAATCAGCTGTACGGTTATTAACCCTTTCAGTCCCAGTCGAATTATTAACTTCTCCCAACTCGAGTCCATATTTTTCATTGAACAAGTTTAAGAGAATTTCACTTTTGAGCTTCAGTAGTTAACTTTGTTTGATCAATTCAAAATTTCTCACTACCAAATACCTCATTTTGTGATTGTTATGTAAGGAGAAGTTGAGTGCTGATAAGTTATTGGGAGTGAAAGGGTTAAGGCAAGACCTTGAAACACACTGTAAACGACACAATGAAGCCTTCTTCTGGTAAGGCTTTTGAAATTTGTATTTCCTTGTATCCTATTTCTAAGTGGATATTTTGAAGTTTTCTATTTGCTTCAAAATTTACTTTCATTTGAGTTTGTGACAAATTGTCTCCTTTAACAAAACTTTTCTTTAACTCTTGATGATGGCAAGATCTCAAGTGTGTATAACGAAAATCACTGGCTTCAGCTATTTGAAGTGGATAGATGCATCATGATGTCAGTTTCAAAAACCGTTTGCCTTTATAAATATTTTTGTCTAAAAAAAAGTTGCTTCGGAATCTGAGAGTTTAATTGTGGAATGGAATTCACTTTCTTCATTTCTTCCACTGTCTGACTTCCCATAGCAACCTGTTGCTAGGTAACCTAGTTCACCTTCGCTATCCTTCTGTAGGTGATCTTTGACGTTCAGGACCCTTATATACGTTCCTGTAGATGTCTCAACGTTTATTTCTTAAACGGCACATGACACGAAATTAGTTTTTCGATTTTCTGAAAAATTAATGTAAAAAACATACTTCTGCAAAGTTTGAATGAAATTTGATAAAAGACAGAAAAGTTACGGCTGTTTTAATTTAAGGTTATTTTTCTATTTTTTGGCACCCTAGTTTGGTGGACTGGGACGAGACACAGGTATAGAGTACCGAAGTCATGACGTCACAAAACGTTTATTTGTGAAATCACTAATTTTGTTGTAATATTCGGATAGATCAAGATAAAAAATGCCTCCATGCCAAAATTTAGCATTTTTTCACCCATCAGGGATGAGATATTACCACAGTTATGCTCCAATGACTCCATACAAATCCTTATCAAATTACCTTGGATCATAACTTTATGATCCAAGCCATTTTTAGAAGGATTTGTATGAAGTCATCGGAGCATAACTGTGGTTATATCTTGCCGACAATTTCCACCAACATTCTGATTTTTTGCAAGGATACATTTTTAGTCTTGATCTCTCGGATGATTTTGACAAATCCCAAAAGTTCAGAAATTTTAATTTTTGTGACGTCACACTTCGCCACTCTATTGCTTAGCACGACAATTACTGGCAAATAGAGAACGGAGAAGCTCTTTTGAATGTCCAACGAAACTTTCATGGCGTATTACACGAGATTGTTAGGGATACTTGTCCCGTTGTGGTTACCATTGCCTCAAATGTACGTTATGGAGAAGAAGGGAACAAGAGAAAAGAGATTGACGCTGAGCCGTTTGGAAGGTTGACAGTATGTTGTATTATAGTGTTTTTCTAAAAGATGGTGAAAAGAATCTTATTCACGAAATAAACACAGCTAATTTACCAGTACCTACAGTCGAGGTTATTTCCAAGATGTTTAAGAACCCTACAAGTATCATTTTCATTCAAGCAAAGCCGCACCATCTTCTCATTTGCGATAGCCTTGGAATTGGTAGGTTTTGTTTGGTAAGCAGCAAAACCTCTCGCCCAGTGCACAAATTAAGGTATCGGTCGATCGTTTAAAGCAGCCCTTGTTAATGAAAGAAAGCAAGTTTGGATTACTGACTGTGAGAATAAGACAGTTGTCATTTTCAGTCTGGAGGGTGGCAAGACAAAGACCATCGAGCACAAATTTAGAGAACCATCAGGAATAGCCGTCTTGCCGGTCTTAGATGTTGTAGCTCTTTGTGATTCTTCAGAGTGCACGCTTGGTCTTTTTGCCAAAAACGGGAACGGAGTATTAGTTGTCAATTTGCCTCAGGAGATATCGCCAGTACATGTGTCATCTTTTCAAGGGGTTGGTAGTGCCATTTTCCTTGCATCAAGCACCAGCATGCTATACAAAATGAAAGTAACACTGAATGCGAGTAGAGATAGAAAAAATTTGTTAGCTGTCTTGGAGTAAGTGGCTTGTCATCGCCAACACCCCACTCACAGTAATGAAGACGGATCAGCTGCTTCATCTAAGCTTTTATGTGTCAATAGCCTTTGGAGTGTTGGTTCGGCGAGTTTTATCGCTGATGGTGGCAGGCTTCGTCTATATACACCAACGCAAGAGTTTCAGAATTGGATGGAAACCCTCCGCAAAGGTAACGAAGCTTACGGCTTAACTAAAAAGGGACTTAGAGAAATTTACAAATGTAAGGTCAGAGCTATGGATTGCCAGTCAAAAATAAAAAACTGGAGCAAAGAAGCAGCTATTTTGGAGAGTGGCAAAATGAAGTTGCCGAAAAGTCACCGAGAAAGAAGACCGCCAGCATGGGAAGGTATGGTACCCCTGTAACGAAAATCGTGGGAACTACAAGGATATCCTCAGAAGGGAAGAGAAGCATAGAAGGTCTTCTAAGAGAACATGGTCTGGAAAGTAGACTAAATGCCAAAAGCCACAGTGACTAAGAGCATTATCTTATACTTCATGTTGCAGTGGTTCAATTCTGGCAAAACAAAATGAAGGCATAAGAGTTGAAAGGGCAAAGGACCACGTGTGTCTACTGAGCAATCATCCGAAGCCAGTGAGAAGAGTGTGGTAGTGATTGGTCGTCGCGTAACCAAAGACGGCGTAAAGTACCTATTGAAGGGCATACAAGAGCCTGACAGTGCCGTAATGTGAATCCCATTACAATCTCACTCTTATAGCAGCATACACAAGACGACGGAGGGCTTCTCGTTTCTCAACCCAGTCAGCGGAACACTTCAGGCTTCTTTTACTTGTATATGTTAGCACAACTAAGAACTTATCAGAGGAAATTAATAATGCATGTTAAACGAAAATACGGTCATTTTAAAGTTGTTTTGTTTCTTTGTTAATTAATATAAAATTAAATAAAAAATGTTTTATTGTAAAGACGCTATAATTGGGGTTAAAATTATGCTAAACATGTAAAACGTGTAATATTTAAGGCCGCTCTCTAATCCTATGACCATTTTTTTGCTATTCTTAGTAACATTTTTGATGACATCTCCGTCACTATTTTAAAAATGGAAAAAACCAATAATCACTTTACAGATTGAGTAAGAAGGAATCCTTGTAACTATTTTCAGATTTTTCCGATCAGATTTGTGGGGGAGATTAAATGCAGTTTTTTAAAGAGAAATTTGAATTTGGCTGAATTTTAGTGAAGTTTAAAAATAAATTTTGGAGTTAATATTTGATAGAAAATCGCCAAGCCGTCCCCTAACCAAGTTGGACTTACGCCTGGTCTGCATGCATGGACGGTTTGGCGGTCATCCCCCAAATTCTTCACACTCAAATACTTCTCTCAACCTATTCACTCTTCACCAAAATAAAGGGAAAAGAGTGGCTTTAAAGTTACAGAAGTAGTAATAAACGGCAAATATTATAAAAAATGCCGGGAATTCTAAAAATTTCCGGAAATATATTCCAAAAATTCGGGAGGATGATCCAAATTTCCCGGACGACTCATGCTAAAACCTTGTATTGCTCAAACAGTGTTTGTTAGAGTTGTCACCCCCCGTTCAGTACACGACAAATACCTAGTACAAATAACTCTGATTACACAACCGACACCTATTATACAAAACTCAGTACATAATCAATATCTAAAGTGCACAAAACTCAGTATACACAAATTAGCGTGGTATATTCAAGATTTAATGCCCGCTCCAAACTATTAGCTAGCAGCACGTGTGTATAGTTTATGATAAAATCTATAAAAAGTTATAAAGAACTATAACTATTCCAATTCTAATGTAAACTGGTAAACAAAACAAAGAGGCGGGGGAATGCTAAAGACAAGAAAACTGGATAAAAGGTGGTAAACTGCGGTATACCATGAGAATGACTTTACCAAATCAAAAAGTGTTCTTATTGGTTTTTAGAAAAGAAATTAGACTATATTTCCAGAATTTTAAAATTGTGTTATGTTTTTTAATTGTATTTTCTAAAAATTGACTGATTTACAATGACATGATTTGAAAATAAGTTTTATAGGTTAGGTGTATTTATAAAAAACTTTTCTACCGTACCTTCATTATTCCTGATATTCTAACCTCGTTTGATTCTATAATTTTCGTAATTATTACAATGAGGTCACATCGAAGTCACAAGCAGATCACAACTGGTCCGAGTCACATGATAAAGAATTCATTTATTTTTGTTTTACAAAACAAAAATGGCTATATATATAGTCATAGTCAAAATGTGTTGTTAAGATTTTGAATCACACAAACACGCTTTTTCAATCGGTATAGTGCTACTGTTAAGCTTGTGACTCATGTCAGCATAGCTAGGCTGGATTTTTCAGGTTAGTTTTTTTAAACATATCCTTTTCTATCATAAATACAGAATGCTTTAAACTTTATGTAAATCAAACAAAAGCGACCTTAGGTGCACTGGTCAAAACAATGTAGAATTTAATAACTATGCGATTAAAAACTTTGAAAATTAAAAGACTCTCGGCAGAACTGTTAAAACAATTAAAGCTTCAAACGTCACACAGCTTGTGATAGTAATTGTTTTTTAATAACCTGACTGCTTTGCTTGAAATAATTTACTGCTTACAAACAATGGTGCGCCATCATTCACTTCGCGAGTTTCGAAATTGAATAACAAAACATTTATTTTAAAAGGTGCAGACAACGCTGGAGCTTACGTTTTGGTTTGACCGCAATTCAAACAATGAGCTGCTGGTATAACTAGAAGAAAACAACACAGATAAATATACTTTTGTAATACTCATTTCGCTAAAAAGAAATATGTCAAGAGGTTGCACGTCGACAAATGCCTTCACTCCAAAATGGTCAGTTGTTCGAGCAAGCTCTCACCCAGAAAAGATTAATAAGGTTGGCATCATTGAAAATGAAACTGAAATTTCTGACACAGTCACAGATGATAAACCCAAACGAAAGTTTTCTCGACCAAGAAGTGTGAGTTTTCACCCAAACGTACGCTTGTACTACGCTGCATCTACAAATAACCTCGAAGAGGTAAGAATTTTAGTCCAATCTCGAATGGCTGACGTAAACGCGCAAAATCCTGATGGTGCAACAGCATTGCATTGTACCGCGTTTGAAGGCCATGCAAGGTGTATGCAAGTGCTAATAGAAAATGGAGCGAATGTAAACGCTAGAGATGATGATGGATGGACCCCGCTTCACGCAGCCGTCTGTGGCGAGAGCCAGGAAACAATGGCATTGTTGCTAAATCATCCCGAAATAAACTTCTATGCCGTAAATGGCGATGGATACACCCCATTCCAAATGGCTGTTGAATTAAAAAACGGTAAACTTATAGAAAAATTAATAATGAAGATGTCTTTGAATCACGATTTTGCAGAAACACTACAAGAAACAGCCGTTTGAAATATTCTAACTATGTAAAAAATGAACTTTAAACAAATATATTGTATCAACTAGAACTGTAAATTATTTTTTGCTCTATTCTTGTGGGTTTTTTAAATTCAGGATATTAAAGTTACACAAAACGAAAAATCATTAAATTGCTACATGAAATTTGTGTCATACTTACACCTACGTTTCTTCATGTGCCAAAATGAATTGGTTCAAGATGAATTTAATTCAAAGTTTAGGATATTCGTTTTAGTAAACAAAAATTATTGAAAGTTGAAGCTTTGCCATATTAGTTTAGTGGCTGTGCACCAATAAGTTCTTAACTGCTCGAGTTGTGTTGAGGATATCAATATTTAATTATAACGGAGTAAAACTTTAAGTTGAGCTAATTTGACTTGAAAATTAATGGCAAATAACAATGATGTTATAGCTATAGTGACGTGATCATGATGTGGTCTTGTTCAGTTCACATGCCATGATTTTACTCATCTCGTTTGCTTAGTATATCTTTTTTTCCTTTGGAAAATTGGTGTGAAGCGAAAGTAACCATAAAAAATATCATCTTATAAAAGGTGATTTTTGTTATCGTGACACGTAACGTAAAACGTAATATATAATTATAAAGGATATTACACGGTGGCGCGACAATATAATTTTTTTTCCACCAGAAGATAAACTTCAGATGTTCAAGCCAACATGTAATTTTCTTTTTATTACACAGTTATGAGTGTTTCAAAAATAGAAAAAAATAAACGAAAAAGACTTGAAAACAAAGGAATGACGTGAACGATATCTTCACTAGTGAGGATATACAAACTACGTCATTGGAATGCCAAATGTAGTTTTGTATGAAATCTACGAGTGGCTCATATCTATGAAATGAATAGCTATGTTTTTCCACGAGAAGACGAAATTCAAATCAACGTCTAATAATTTTCTTTTTATTACATAGATTGAGTGTTTCGAAAATAGAAACACTATAGACGAAAAAGACAGGGAAAACAAAGGAATGACGTCACGATATCTATGGAAAATGTCACTCGCATCCCGGATGTAGGTTCATATGAAATCTCTGAATGGCGTATTTCACAGTAAAACACTCATATCTATGTAATAACTAGACGCGTACACACGCGTTTACTCGGGCTACCTAATGTTTATTTATGACGAGTTTTATGCTTGTATCGCAAAATAAATGATTCGGCCTAAAAATTGCCGTCAGCCGCTCAAAAAACAAAGTAAAGAATATCTCTTATATCATAATTCATAGTCATTTAGAAGTTTACAAAAAATCAAGAACCATTTT
>JAOTRI020110830.1:0-13051 GCA_028564885.2 Zoanthus sanctaehelenae | reverse complement strand
AATCGGTAAGTTGTTGTTTATGTTTTATGATGAACACGTGTATTATGAACCGCTCCTTTCGGAGCGATCTATTGTTTTTCACTTCTGCTTTACCTAGTTGTACCTGAGTTGTAGTAGACGCCCCACCCCCCCAAAAAATATGCTCAGTGAAGGCGTCTTCTACAATATATCCCATTATCGCAACAACTTTTTAAAAAACGAATAAAATTGTCACAGGACACAGAATACATAATTGCAAAAGGAAAGAATAACCTCGAATACCACAACAAAAAATGGGATGCCTTTTCACAACAAGTTCAAAACAACTAACTGCCTCTCTAGCCAATACAACATACAGACGCCTTCACTTTTTATTTTGTTTGTTTTGTTTTTGATTTGTATTTTTGTTTTGTGTTGTTTTATGTAAAAAATAAAATTTTAATAAAATAATTAAAAAAAAACAGAGACTGTGGATCGTGTTATAATCGAAGGAGCCTTTCATGTTCTTGATAGCAGAAATCGGCGATATTTCTGAATTATTTGCCAGATCGAGGCCTTTGGTCTACGATAACACAGAATGGCAAGCTAGCGATAGTTTCATTTATTGTAATTTCATGTTGAGTTCATGTTTATAAACTGAAATATTTGAATGGTTCTTGTGAATAAATTGTGTATATATTCGTTCTGATGCTGATTTCATGTTTTATGTGTGTCCGTTTTGGATTTATTTTTGTTTATTAATTTTGAACTCAATTTTTACTTGAAATAAACAAATATATGATTCATGCGGTAGGATTGGCTATGAACAACGACGTTGTTGATAGTTCTATCCATACAAAAACATTTTGCAGTTCGGATATCGCAGCACTTCACTTTCAATAGAAACTGCTAGTCTAGTGATATTTTACAATGTCCCTAGGTGTATGGACTACCACTTTGGTGTGTGCACACGTAGCCCACAGGACACCCAATCCACCACACACATAATTGCATTCTCCATTGCCAAATTAAAAAACTATTGACGTTTGTTGTCAAGTGAGTTGAAAATGTTGACTATGACCACAGAGGTAAAGGAGGAAGTATAATATTTTATCTTTTTTTATTTACATGTTTTGCCTGAAAAAGGGGCCTGTCATACCCACAATGCCAAGCTCCTAATACGGGGTTCCCAAAAAAATTAATATACTAATGAGAATGCAAAGGTACATTACATATATACCACATAAAAATATTTAAACGAAAAATTAAAAGTTACAAAAAAGGCTAAATGCCACTAAAGCAGTGCAGAGAGCATCATGCTTAAGCGGCATGGACCTATGAAAAAAAATAAATAAAATATTCATAACAGAAGGTGACCAGCTATTTTACCAACCTGAAGTTCTGTTCTTGACAAAAACTCATAAAGGGGGCAACTAAATAAGGATGCTCCCGCTAGGGCAGTAACCATGGATACACTGAGTGAGGCATGATCTCGATAAACATGCTCTTCTTCAAGATCTGGAACAACTAAAGCAGGTTCTTTTTTGGAAGCTGTTGTTTGACCTTTATTGGACGGCAGTAAAGTGCTTGGCTTTTGGACAAGTTCAGGAACTGGACTTTTTTCTACGGAATCAGGTTTGCAATTTACTTTAGGTTCTTCTTCACATTCTTTGGTGGGATTTTCATTCTCTTTAAGATCTCTAGTTTTAACAAAAGAATTATAACAATAAAAAAAAATTATAAATAATTATACCTAATTCAATAATAAAATTTCTAAAATAAAATACCACGCTCTCTGACTCGTCTTTGACGATAGATTATTTTATAAGAGAAATAAAAAATCTTTCCCTGCTTGCTCTGTTCAGTTATAGAACCAAGCGTGAATTTTAAGTTCACGAGAGATGTGCAACAAAAAATCGGTAGCGGCTCGTTTTTCTCTCAGCATTTCTATTGTGAACTTAAAATTCAAGCGTGGTTCTACAACTGAACAGAGCGCGCGGGTTTGTTTTTTATTTTTATAATATCAATGTCTATAGCTTACCCAGGTTCAGCAAAATTCGTTTGTCAAAATATGCTGGGAACTAGTACATTTCAATGGATGCGACTGAAAATTATATTAAATTGGGATTTTTCGCGTTAACTCTAATATTGCTGGGTTTCAATCAATCCCCAGAATCTCCATTCTGCAGATGGAGGTCAAATAATGAGATTCAAACTAGATTCTAATGAGATTCTTTTGTTTAACTGACCTCCATGCGCATTGAACTGGAACCTTATGAAACCCAGCAATTGAAGATTTTAATGACGATTAGTATACTTGCAAAACATGCTGTCATATACAATTTAATTTGTATAACAATGGAAGAGAATAAACCAAATTTTAACAAAGAAAACACTTAGGAGACTTAAATTACTTACACTATTCCAATTCACCCTTAACCTCTAAGTGTGTCGGTCTTGCATACAGGTCATAAAGGAATATGTTTTAGATTTCTTTTCTATTTGTTCTACTTATTTTTTCTCTGATAACTATATGAAACACAATAACAGAAAAAGGTTATGCTACAATTATGGCTCAGAGTTTTATACAGCAGCTTCAACCTTCCTTTCCTAAATTGAGCTCTTTCATAACAACTTTCTACAATTTTACCTCTACCCATTATCAAAAAATCGCTTTATTCTGTTTGCAACATTTTAAAAATCATTCTCTCTAAATTCCTCGCTCCCGAAAGGTAATACACTCTAAACTATAGTTTCTCATCCACTATTTCAGTGATTGACATATGTCACATTTGCACTGTAAATATTAATTAGAGTTACAATGAGTTGATTATGTAAACAACATATCCCTCCTTTGACAATATCAAACTTAAACATGTAAAATGATGAAACATAGCCCTATTTCCCAGGGCTGGCTCTCTTCTTTGGTATTAAATGGGCTTATGTAAGCAAAACTTGACCCTAGTATGTAGACTTTTCCTTCCTTCGAGGTAGGGTAACCCTACCCCTACCCCTAGGGGCACCCTACCAAAAATGTAGAACGACCTGGATAATACAAAGGGGCACCCTTCCTCATGTAAACGGGCTCTTAATAGGTTTGACAAATCATATGTTTCCATAAAATAGGCAATGTCTTTGTTTCTATTTAACTCAATCCATAGTCCCTTCAGTGTGCTGTGTTGTGGTTAAACAGAGTCATTACTCAGCAGACGTATCTCTTCATCTAAGTGGTTTTCATGGTCACTTTCTCCAACTACTGGTGGAGTGGTTGTTGGCAACTTGCAAACAAAGGCTGCATTCTGCATGATTGGTGGTGATTTTCATCGCTTGAGAATGACAGTCGACCCTTTTCTGTTACAGTATAAGGCTTTCGGGCGAATCTGGATGAAAGCTTGTTTTTCCTTGGCTATTGTAGGAGTACTTTATCGCCAATGGTGATAGTCACTGGTGTGGTTTTGTAATGATGATCTGCAGTTTTTTTTTGTATTCATATTTCTTGGAGGTATCTCGGTGTCTCATTCACTTATTTCAGGTGTATTTTCTTCTCTTATCATTTGTAACTCTTTTGTTCGGATTTCACGTCCCATCAATAATTTAGCAGGTGTTTTCCCAGTGGTGGTGTGCGACGTTGCTCTGTAATTTCCTTATATATGTTATTTTTCTCTTATTTCTTTTTATATATTTTCACACCGAACGCATTCCAATTACATTTATATACATATATTACCATATATGCGGTGTTCAACTTACCAATAGAGAAAAATATCGCCCTGGCAACCCCTACAGTTACCATCTACATAACATTATCAGGCTGCGTTGCCAGCGTGGTTGGTCCTTGTGGTGTACTAGTGGTTAACACGTCGGACTAGTAAACCGAAGATGTTGGGTTCGATTCCCGCCGAGAGCTATATATGTTATTTTTCTCTTATTTCGTTCCACTTATTTTTGCATTTCTTTAAAATACTAAAATGATTTGAAAGATTAGGAGTGTCATTTCCGTGTGTACGCATTTGTTCGCCGATGATGGTTTTCCCCTTACGTTTTTTGACACGTTGATGTAAGTGTCGCCTGATTTAGGCGACATAACCAGCCTCGCACTGGTCACATTTAACTGATATAAACTCTACATTTTCTCTTTTTCCTCCCTTTACTCCGACCAAGGACTAACGTCCGAAACGTCAGTACGTATTTCTTTTTTACGGTGTAGAATTTCCATTTTCATTACTAAATTGTTTCTTTAGAAACACCGACGCAGCTCAAACTAGTTTACCGCTAGTTATTTTTCAGTGATATATAGGTTTATAGGGTTACGTTGCGAATTAACAGAGATATGCCCTACGAACCAAAAACACCGCTTAAACTGAACCGTAACCTTAAAAGGTGAACACTGCACTTGATTGTCAGGGCCCAGTTGTTCAATAGCCAATCAGCACTAACCCAGGGTTAAATGTTTAACCCACGATCTTGTTTCCAATCTTTCAAAGAGAGATTTTAGCTCTAATTTGGGGATTAACAAGACTTTTCCTTGCAAAATGCAAACAGTATTCATAAATAACCGTTTACCTTTCCTTAAAGCAGAAATTCCCGTCTGAAGTTTTGCTTAAACCAGGGTTAAACTTAACCAGCCTTTGAACAACTGGGTCCAGGAGTTAAACAAACATGTCAGTTTAGTATTGTCACCACGGGTCTTAAGACGGATGCCTGGGTCTAGTTGTTCGAAAGCCAAGTAGCCGGGAAGGTTTTTCTGCAGATATAGTGTTGCAAATAGGCAGGTTTAACTGTACACCGTACTGTTGTGAAAAAAATATTTTACGTTTCTTTCGCTCAGCGTATGTAAAGCCTAGTCCTTCCTACGACGTAAGCACAGTCAACGAGTCTTATGTCGTAGAGAAAGCTGCGACATGCGCATAAGATTATCTGGAGCTTCTGTTCTTCTGCTTTATGTGGCTAGTGAGGACAACACATAACTTACAAGCGTAGGATTAAATTCAACCATTCAGCTAATCATAGAAATTTGGAGATCACAGGCAACAAACCTTGCGTCCACCATCTAGTGTTGTGCATTATAGGACTTAAGACTCCTGATGTTTGGCGTATATCTTAGTGTGGACTAAGCTTTAGAAATTGCTTAAGCCAGTTGTAAGCTCTTTAATGTTTTCATGTATCACCCATGCTACTCGTACGTGTGTCCTATGTTTTAAACGCAAGTCGAATGTAACTAGTAGCTAAGTTACTCATATTTCACGTATGGACTCAGTCACGATCGTCCGAAAATGCTACAAGTCTAATGCTTGGAGATTTTGTCTTTTTTACATCAATAGAGGACTGTCTCAAGATAAATATTTGTCAGGATACGTTTTTAAAATTTATTTTCTAAACTTGGTCAAGGAAAAGCTTAGAATTGGTTAGCGTAGTTAGTAAGTTACGACCCGGGATCCTCACGGGATTGAGATTTGTCGATGTCAATCTGAGTCCGAGGGTCATTCCAGTTCTCCTCTCTCAACAAACTCCACGCCAAAATCTGCGCCGTCGAGCGATTAAATATTAGTCTCTGGCTTGGGAGAATGGTCAACCACTTCCTTCGCAATTGTAACTGAATGAGAATGAGAAGTGAAAGTCCATGGCTTTTCGAAGACCAAATGCCACTTTCCGTGACTCAGAAATATAAAGAAATCAAAGAATCCACTCCAATATTCAACTTCAAATACCAATTACATCTTCTCAGTTCTGGACACTGAAAGAAAGTGTGACGTTCTTGAATTTAGAACAAAACACAAACCCTGTCAATGTAATGCAATTTCATCATGCAGTGTGACGTGCCTGTGATAACAGCGTTTTCGCAGCACTGAACATTGCGCTCAATTATATTAATATTTTTTTCGCCATAAACCATGGCTGAAGGAAAAAACAAAACTACATGACTTTTCCACGACCCTTGCAATTTTTTCCAAATTCTATGACTTTTCCAGGTCCGGAAAATTCCTTTTCAAATTACATTCTTCTAATGCCAGTGTTTTCTTTACAATTTTTCAGGTGCTAAAAAGAACTCACATAATATTATACTCTATTTATCCCAAAAAGTAATGGAGTGATCCAGTGCTGGGTGGTTTATCAATGAAAACCTCCAAATATTTGACTTACATTCTAGGGGAACTTTCAATGTTATTCCTTATCAAATATCCATGTAGGAGGTTGAAATGACATGCAATAGAACATTCTTAAAAAGAAATGAGTTTCTGTTCCCATGATTTTAAATGCTAGAACAACTGTTCCTATCAAATTTCTAATTAATAGTGACAGTTCTTGTTTTGTCTTTCACTCAGCAGTAGCCAAGTAGATTCAACAACATTCAATCTAACTGCAAGAGCAAACCAAACCGGACAAGTTTAGAGGACACTATTTATGTGCTACCCCAAAAATCTACTTCAGTCGGAGTCCAAGAGTTGGGCTGTTGCTCAATAATGCAAATGTTACATGAGGCAATGTTTCGTACAACTTGTCTCGCATACTCATAGCAAATTAAGTTGCACGAGCAATTGCAGAGTGTTCACACCCTTGTGTAACCTCAGCTTAAGGGTTATAAAGTAATTCCTCGGAAGATTTGGTAATCACCTCCTGTGTGTAATGTTGACTGTCTATTAATTTGATTATAGTATACAAGAGAACAGCTCAAAGGTGCAGCTTTTAAAAATACGAAAATAGATGATTCAGTAGTACATCTCACAATCATGTTTGCTCTAGAAAGAAAGGGTTCCTCAAGTTAAATGCTCAGTAAAAATTCTGACAGCAATCTAACCTTCTGATTACTGGTCAGATGCTCTTCCATTGCATTACAGAGAGTCACGCGGGAAGCCAATTCACTGGTCAGATGCTCTACTCACTGTAAAATGAGTGGATATATCCACTCCTGGACTTTTTTCTACAACAACAACAACAAGTACTTTATTTACCTTTTGTATGTTACGTTATATTATATATATAAATTCATAATTAGGTGAAGGTGCTGGTTACCTGGAATAACCTAGTGGGGCTAATCGAGCCACGTAACCAGAAACATTACAGAACATATATACTAACAGATTACTACGGTACTTGAACGGATGGGGGAAAAACAGTACTAGAAATACATGAAAAAACAACAACAAAAAACAAACAAACAAACAAAAACATTTACATTTTATAATGATTTACATGACAAAGCACACACACAAATTTATATGTATTGTTATAATTATAACAAAGGAAACGAGAGTGAAGTGACTTAATATGTCGATATAAAATCAGATTTAATCTGGCTTTGAATGCACCAATAGACAGCAATTTTAACTCAGATTCAAGTGAATTCCATATTTTTAATCCTGAAAATCTTATATTAAATTCCCGTAGTTTGTTCTTACTCTGGTTAGAGAATACGCGTTACTGGAGGAAAGTCTTGTACTATAGTTGTGAACTCTACTGGTTGGGACAAAGAAATCATCAAACGCTGAGGGAAGTAATTTATTGAAAAATTTGAACATGAATATGCTGATGTGAAAATTAACGAGATCAAATAATTTTAAAATGTTAGTTTGATTGAAAAGTGGACTAGAGTGTTCATCAAATTTGGAAAATGTTAAGATTCTAATTGCACGTTTTTGTAGTATGAGCAGGGGTTTAATGTTAGTAGGATAAGTACTGCCCCAGACAACTATACCATAGATCAGAAAAGGGTGTAATAGCGCATAATATAGATTAGTTAGAACATCTAGGGATACATATTAACGGATTTTTGAAAGCATGCCGATACTTCCCTTGAGTTTTTTAGAAATGTAGTTCACATGGTTTTTCCAGTTTAAGTTTTTTTTCTAGCATAATACCCAAATATTTAATATGCGACTTTTCCTCTAGCATGGTGTTATTAACATATAATTTAACAGGAGTATTCACCTTTTTCTGTGTGGGGTGAAATAAAACAAAATTGGACTTAGCAATGTTTAAAGATAGCTTGTTTGTGTTCAGCCAAGTTTGGACGTGCAAAAGTTCGTTATTTATGATTGATTCAAGACTTGCGAGAGTCTTGTGGCAAAAGAATAAGTTTGAATCATCGGCAAATAAGTGTAAGTCTAAGTAATTGACACAGT
Organism: Zoanthus sanctaehelenae; assembly: GCA_028564885.2. NCBI lineage: Eukaryota > Metazoa > Cnidaria > Anthozoa > Zoantharia > Zoanthidae > Zoanthus > Zoanthus sanctaehelenae. Next base: position 4,973 of record JAOTRI020110830.1, on the reverse strand, counting down.
TACTAAACTCATTGACATAGATTAAGAATAGAAGATCGAGGCTCAAGAACTGAAACCTGGGGCACTCCACATGAAATAGGCAGCTCCTCCGAGTTTGTATTTCCAATATAGGTAAACTGTTTTCTATTGCTCAGATATGATACAAACCAGTCTTTTGCTATTCCTCTGATGCCATAATGGTCCAGCTTATTTATCAATATATCATGGATTAGAGTATCAAATGCTTTGCTGAAGTCGAGAAATATTCCGCAAGAAAAATTTTATCAACAATACTTAAAATTGCATGTTCTGTTAAATGGTGTGAATTTTATCAACAATACTTAAAATTGCATGTTCTGTTAAATGGTGTGAACGAAATCCAAATTGTTTTGAATAAATAATATTCATTTTTTCGATAAAATTAATTAGTCTATTATACATCAGCTTTTCCATTATTATATTGAATACCGAAAGGAGGCTAATAGGGCGATAGTTATTCAAACTCATTTTTAAGCCATTATTAAAAACCGGTATAGGACCCTCGCAATCTTGAATTTATCAATGATATGTTGAAGATAATTTCTAGGGGCTTAGATATTACACATTTTACAAGTTTTAATATATTGGGTGGTATGCTGTAAGGTCCTGTAGCTTTTCGCACATTGATATTTGATATTTCAGTTTCAACTTCAGAAACTGAAGTTGGAAACAAATAAAATGTATCATATGCTTGATTGTTAAGATACTGCTGGGGGGTATTTTCCGTAATTGGTACTGAGTTAGCGAGATTCCATCCTACATTGGAAAAATAGTTGTTAAAAGCATCGGCAGTTACTTTAGGATCTGTTATATCGGTGTTATTATTGCGTATCTTCGATGGTACATAACTGCACTTAGTTTTATGAGTTATTATGCGCTTGATCCCTGTCCATATTTGTTTTGGATTACCGTGATTTAGGTTAATTAAATGTTTTTTGCTAATTTTGATTAGATAATTAAGTTTTTTTCTATAATACTTGAATTTTGAATGGTAGTAAAGCAGTTTAGTCTGGAGAAACTTTTCATAGAGGTTATTTTTTATTTGAATTGATTTTTTGATAGCAGGTGTAATCCAAGATCTCGATCTCAGTTTCAACCCTTTTTTGGGGGTTTGCTTGACTGGAACATGGGTATCGACAATTTCCGAGAGTTTGGCGTAAAAAGAATTGAACATATGATTGGCATCAGAACATGTGGAAACAAGGCATGTTTAAATACGTCCAGTATTTAATGCATATTAAAATACCTGCAGTTCAGAGAACTTAACATTGAAATTGGGCCAGTAAGGTTGGTGCAGATTTCACCTTGCAGCCATAAGGTACCAAGTTTCATAATAGCACATGTATCCAAAATTTATTAACGAATAATTGAGATGAATGCCACTGGGCTCAAAAATAAGAAAGTTCTACAGTTGATTTTTGTAACTGCTCACAAAATAAATTGCAAAATTGTGACCACTGATGAAGTTTTAATCGCAAAACAAAATATTTCATCGCAAATGCGACTGTATTGGTTGCAATTTCGAGCCCTACTAGCAATAAAACAGCTTTCCTTCCTTAACAGTTTGGTAAACAAACAGATTACCAACGGTTCGTACCAGTTTCTGTTGGGAGCTAACCAGCAATTACATTATACCAGCTAGAACAGACTGTCTTTAGCTTTCAAATTGAAAACATTTCAAAAACCAGAAAAAAGCAATGGCTCCCTGAGTTGTCTTTGAAAGCATTTAGCTTTAGCTGGGAACACACCTTAATCCTCAATATTCCATTTTATACATCAAATGGTCAGGGCTACCTTCATGGTTTGAGCAAAAAAAAAAATAAAAATTTCAAAGGTATCTAGTCTTAATTAGGTTACCACTTTTGGCATCTGGTTTCCTCAACTTGTTTCAGTGACTACAGTTTCATAAATGTCATACAGGCCTACACAGTCATTTGAAAGCTTTCTTCTGGTACAGTAATTATTGATGATAATGAAAATAAAATGTTCATAATGGGAATCAAAATCAGTATTCAAAACAACTTTATTTAAGCTTCTCTTCAAATCTGAGATTTTTTAAGAAAAAACAAAAACTTAATACTTGATAATTATGAACTGTCACTGTTTCACGTATACTTGATAGCTTCATCAATTGCATCCATGTGATCTTTTAATCGATCCCACTGATCAACCTTTAGAGAAATACCTGTATGAAGGCAACAAAAAAATTATATATTTTATTTAAATTAGTTTTAGTAGTCAGTAGATCGAGTTCCTACTGTAACTATAATTATTTTCAATGTTCCTCAAGAAGAGTTAATCTGTGCAATTTTTGTAACTGGTTGAAGTGAGGTCGGGGAACATATCTATTAATAATAAATAATACAATAAATATTGAAACAAGTCCCTAAAATGTTTAACTTGACGGCTGTGGTTACAATACTATCATTTAATTATAATATTATTCCAGCAGTAAGAGTGGCACAAATTACACAATTAATTATTATATGATTTACTCTTAAAGCAATAAAATACTTTATCAGCTACATGTACAGGATCTAGTACTAAATGTATACAACTCTGTATTCAGCTAAATAGAGCTTAATCCTTTTCCAGCCTTGTGGCCCATGGAGCAAGCAATTATCTCCGGTTTCCGTAACTAGTGTTAAGTGGATGAGACTCTTTGACTGTACCTGGACAGGACACTAATCCACTACAGGTTAGCTCATGGCAAATGCTGGTACTCATTTACCTACCCCGAAAGAATGGAAAGCTGAGTCGGCTTAGGCGGAAAAGAAGGTCACACAAATATTCGAATCTCAGCAAAGTGCCAGGATCAAACTGGGACCATGTGGTTGGAAAGCAGAGATCATACCAACTTTGCCAACTATCTCCGTCTGTATTCAACATTCTACTCAAATGTTACAGACATGCAGGGTTGACAATAAGATTTGAAGTAGGTGGAGATATTGTGCAAGTGGCAGGCACTGGGGCAAAATGAATTTGACTTTAGTTATTAACATTCTTGACAAAAACTGCCGTTCATCAGAGAAATTTTAAAGTCTCACTTCCTCACTTCCTGAAAAGAACATTAAGCTATTAGCAACTAATCAGCTGTTTTATATATTGTGTTGTTGATCCATACGCATGTTGATTAAATTATTAGAACTCATTACAAAAATCACCCAACAAGCAAAGACTTGGGAAAAATATCTACAAAAACATGTTTAGTGATAGCTGCCTTCAGGATCTATTCAATGTTTTCCATAGCAGCCAGCTCTGTTTTGGAAAGCTGCCACCTGTTTCGCTGGTTGCAGGCTTCTAATGAAATCCCTGTACATGACTTGTATAGCTGCATGGGTAGAGACTTTAATAATAAGATTACAGGGTTCACACTAAGAATGACAAGTAAAATTCCATGACAATTTCATGACCAAATACCATTTCCCATGACTCAGAAATATCAAGAGATCAAAGAATCCACTCCAAAACAAAACAGACTCGTCACACTTTAATTCAACTTTAAATGCCAACACATCTTCTGGATACTGAAAGACAGTGTAACGTTCTTGAATTTGGAGCAAAACACTAAATATGTTAATGTAATGCAATTTCATCATTTCATTTCAGCAAAAGTGCATTCAACTACATTAATATTTTATTTACCAAAAGACATAGCTCAAGGAAAAAATTAAAATTCAATGTTTTTTCCATGACCTTTGCCATTTTTCCCAAATTCCTTGACTTTTCCAAGCCTGGAAAATGCATTTTCAAATTCCATGACTTTAACTGTGTGAACGCTTTAGGAGTGTCATGATAACTGAGTAAAAAATGAATTGCCAAAGATTAAGAAGTCTACATTCACCTTTTCTCCCTGGTTTAAGTTCTCCATCATCTTCATAAAACTCTCGAATGTCAATCATAACTTTCCCTTTAAATTCCCTGACAGATACTTGCCTCTTGTTTCCAAGCTATCAATGAATCAATAAATTAGCAATAATTTTATTATGCCTTTAACCCTTTCACTCCCAATAAGTTATCAACACTCAACTTCTCCTTACAAAACAGATACAAAATAAGACATAATTTGGTAATGAGAAAATGGGAATTGATCAAACAAAGCAAACTACAGAAGATTAAAAGTGAAATTCTCTCAAACTTGTTCAATGAAATGTATGAGCTTACTGTAAGTTTGGAGAATTTAATTGTTCAACTGGGACTGAAAGGGTTAAACTTGTTTGATTACCTTTCGGCTATCAATGTACAGCCTTCAACATTTTTTATCCTTTTATCCTCATCCTGGCTACGCTTCAATTTTTAATGTTTGATTACCATTTATAACATTTAAACCTTAAATTGGCCAATCACAAACCTTAATTTTGTGCCCTCTAAGAATACCCCTTCTTTGTGTAAACTGACTTCAAAGAATCACGAGTTGATAGTTCACAACTGACAATTAAAATCAAGCAAAATTTACTTTAAAAGAAAACCAGGTTCATGAGGCTGGTCAGCAGTACACACCCACCCAAAAATCTGGTGAGTTTCCCCGTTCCTGATGCAAGCATATTGATTTATTACCTCCATGGGCCAGCTTAGCTTATACAGGCTTACATTAAATACTGAGTAGTTACTCCTTTTCACAAGATTATAAGTGAATAATTAATACCTGAAACAGTTTCTGTACTTCCTTTGGTTTGGAATCCTTTTTCACTTTTTTTGATTTCTTTTCAGGCTAAAAACAGTTAATAGATTTACATTACAAAAGAGATAATTTGACTCGATGTACATTACATTGTACTACAGGGTTCAAAATAGTGGCCGGCTACCAGTGATAGCTGGCAGATGTTGGACCTTGCCGGCGATTTTTGTTTCCATAACACAGTTGTCTTGTACAGGTTACTTTAATGTAGAATATTAATGATTGATATGTTATTGATTAATTTTAAATATGGAGAGACAATGTAACTGAAATGTGA
>JAOTRI020110819.1:0-13052 GCA_028564885.2 Zoanthus sanctaehelenae | reverse complement strand
GATATCAATTATTTGGTCTTATCGACGCAACGCGCACGGTCACTTTACGTGATAATCATTGGTCATTGAACGGGCATAAATGAGAAATTTAGTGTGCGTGTCTGTCAAAAATGTTGGGGATGAAAAACATGCATTTTCCCAAAACGTCGAGAAATTGGAATCCCACTTAGAGATAACGAATCGCGTAGATATAAAACACAAAACGCGAGATATGGAGAATCTTTCATTACGAGAGCAAATGAACCAACGAACTGTCAAGCAACTCAGGGAAGAAGCCAAAGAGCTAAACATCCGGCAATACACCAAAATGCGTAAGGATGCACTAATCGAAGCGTTGCTTAAGTCTAAAGAAGCTGCACAAAATGCAGCCGAAGACAAATCACCAATAGAACTCCCACCACCAACTCGAGAAGAAGGTTTACCAATTTCATCATCGCCAGAACTTCCACCCCCAACTCAAAATGAAGGTTTACCAATACCATCATCGCCAATCGAACTCCCATCACCAACTGAGAGCGCATCACCGCCGAAGAATCAAGAACTACTTGACGAGAGAATCGAGAAGCGGAGACTTCCAACGGTTCTTGTAGTTTATCCAATGAAGGAGACATCCAAGAGACCTATTCCAAAACCTAGAACCATCGTTCCTTTTCCTCCGCCCAAACCAATTCCCGCACCTAGAACTGATTTGATCAGTAATTTTCTCGCAGCGGGAAAGCATATACTGAAAAACATTCCATTACAAACGACCAAGTATGAAGGGGTAAGAGATTTGATAGAGAAGGGGATAGACCTAATAGAGGAGGCACGTGACGTTCTTAAGACCATTGTAAACCAAAAGAATCAGCCTGAATCAAGCGGAGCTGCTGTTCACTCGAGCCCTCCACAAGTAGTGCCTAGAGTGGTGCGCAAATCTGTGATAGTAGAGCCTGAAAAGAAACCGTTAAACCCAAACAAATTCGAGATTAATGCCGATGTGAATGGTGATTTATCAAACGTAATCTTCAATAATCTCAAGCCGCACATTGAGATGCGTTCTCGAGTTGTCTATAGTTTTACAGCTAAAATCTTTCGTGGAGCTGGAGAAATCGTCGTTTATGAGAAAACTCTTCCAAGAGGCGTTTCTCTGTTGAAGGATGGTGGTGCCTTTACTAGCTTAGCCTCCATCAAGAGATACATTAAGTGGTGTGAAGCGAAAAGGTTGGATCTAGAAGATTCTGAAGTTTGGTCTGGTGCGTACTTACCAGCTACAGAGATTGTCGAATCACCAGGTGTCTACCAAGGTCGAGTCGAATTCGTCAAGATAACCGTGAAAGTCATTCACAGTAGTGAGCCTCTGATGGGTTGTGGCCCCTTACCTGATTGGCTGCGTGAGAAGAAATGCATCCATGCCATCGATGATAAAAAGGATAACCTCTGTGTTTGGCGATGCCTTGCGATTTACAAGAGTTACCAGGATGAGAAACCAATACTTGGAAAGAGAACCACAATGAAGGCGTTATCTCTAGCGAGGGAATTTTACAAAAATCCTAAACTCAAAGTTTCTGACGTTCCACCAACGAAACTTGTTGACTTTGAGGGAATCGCCAAGAGAGCTCAAATTAATATTCGCGTGTATGAGCCTGATGATAAACAAGTTTGGAAGCTTGTGGCAGGGAAAGATAAAGTCAGAAAAGGTTGGCCTTTTGTCAACATTGGGCTGCACAAGGGACATTGTTTCTACATTAAGGATCTAGACCTTCTCACGCAGCGTTGGGGTTGTAACGGCTGTGGTCAAAGATTCACCGATCACAATAATTATAAGCGACACATCAATGAAAATCGATGTACAGGAGGACAAACAAGGTTAGTTTGCAATGGGAAGAAATTCAAGCGTATCATGAACAGTAGTGACAAAGTTTTCTACGGAGGTAACACCCAATTTAGTTACAAGGGATGTAACTGGATAGAGGAACAATCTACACACATTGGTAAACACATACATCACGCCTTATGCGGTCATGGAGGTGAAAGATGTGTAAAGATCGGTAACAAAGAGGTTCTGGTCGATGGGTACGAGCCTACGAGTAACACAGTTTATCAATTCTACGGTTGTAAATGGCACGGGTGCCCCTGTTCGAGCGATGATGCAAAGAGATTCAAAGAAACAAAGGTTACAGAGCGCGTGATTAGATCTTTGGGTTATAACGTCGTGTCCATTTGGGAGTGTGACGTTCCTGAAATAAAAAGTATAAAGATCGAGAAGAAGTTCACTCCTTATCCTTACTTCATCACTTATGATTTCGAGGCGTTGCAACACGATCTTTCTAAGCAGGTTACCTCAGACTTAACTTTCAGTAGTAAACACATTCCCGTTTCAGTCGCCATCAAGGATAACTTGACAAATAAGTCTGTATGTCTTATTAACCAAAACCCGGAAGAATTACTCAGAGATTTCGTCAGGGAGTTTGAACACCGCCAGAAACTTATCTCCGACCGAGTAACCTGTGACTATGGTTTGCCTGATAAAGAATCTTTACCAAAGAACGTCCTCCAAGCTCATAAGATGTGGTGTGAACAAGTTCCAATCTTAGGATTCAACTCTGGTCGATACGACATAAACATGATCAAGGAACATTTCGTCAAGCCTATGACTGAAGATGATAGGGACATTTTCGTCGCCAAGAAGGAGTCTAATTATATGTTCCTGACGACGGATCAAGCCAAATTCTTGGACGTGAGGAATTACTTAGCTCCAGGCTTAAATTACGACGGTTGGTGTAAGGCGAATAATTGCCAAGCGAAGAAATTAGTCTTTTGTTACGAATGGCTCGACAGTTACGAGAAACTTTCTCACATAGGTCCGGTACCTCATGAGGCTTTCTATTCCTCTCTACACAAAAAGATTATGATCACCGAGGAAGAATATGAAGAGTTCGTGTGTGATTTTCACAAACGTGGTTGTGTCACAATGAAAGATTGGCTGCGAGAATATAATTTAGCTGATGTAGAACCCTTCGTGGAGGCTGTGGAGAAGACGAGGCAGCAATATTATCCAGATAAGATCGACATGTTGAAAGATGCAGTATCAATACCGGGAATATCTATGACTTACGTTCTTAATAAAGCCCTGGAGAAGAAAAAGCCTAGAGACCCTGATTTATACGTCCCAGGACAGCCGTGTTATCACAAGTGTTCAGAGAAATGCAACACGAGGGGCTGCAAAGATTGCACCAAAATTCGAAAAGAGTGCACATTATGTCCAAAGAATAAAGCTTACGAACTTCTAAAGAGGGGAATGGTAGGTGGACCGAGCATTGTCTTTACTCGCTACGCTGAGAAGGGTAAATCGAAGATAAGACCTCAGGATTATAAAAATCCTAAAACGTGCTAATCGGTCGTGGAGTTCGATGCGAATAGTTTGTATCTATTCTGTTCAGGGCAGGAAATGCCTTGTGGTAAGGAAGAATACACTAAGATTGACGAGCCAAACAACAAGAAAGTTGTGAGTAGTTTATGTAGAAGAGTCATTAATGACAAATTCTTCGGTTTCGCCCTAGTGGACATTCATGTACCTGATCGCCTCAAGAAGAAATTCAGCGAATTATCTCCTTTATTTGTGGTAGCTGACATCCCTGATGAACACATCCCCGAACATATGAAGAAGTATCAAATGATAACTGGGAGAACGCGACTCAAAGATACCAAAAAGCTTCTCGGAGTTACGAAAGCAGAAAAGATCTTGTTATACACCCCATTACTGAAATGGTATCTCAAGCACGGACTGGTTGTGACTGCCGTGTACGAAACTTTGGGATATACAGCGAGTCGCCCGTTCGAGTTCTTCCCAGAAGAAGTGAGTGAGGCTCGAAGACACGGTGACATTGAAGTTATGACTGAGAAATTACGCAATGCTTTCGACAGTAATGATTCTGAAGCTGTCGATAAAATCATGCGGGATTTGAGGTCCATCCCTTATTTGGAGTCTTTGATCGATGAGGCCAAAGACATTCCGGAGTTGATTGAGGCTCTAAAGGCAAAATACTCTGGGACGAAACAACAAGGTGACACGTTCAAACTCAAAGGAAACTCGTTCTATGGCAAAATGATCGAGAACGTCGAGCGGCACGTTAAGACTACATTTACGCAGGATGATGCAACGGTTGACAAAGCGTTCCGAAGTCCCTTCTTTGAGGATCTGGAAGTGATCAACGATGTTTATGAGTTGAGGGAACGGAAAAGTAAGGTAGAGATTACACGACCTTATCAGTGTGGTATTGCTGTGTATCAACTTGCCAAATTAATCGTTCTGATGTTTTACTACGACTTTCTGGACAAGTACGTTGACCGACGAGACTTTGAATTAATCCAAATGGACACGGATTCATTATATATGGCTTTGTCCGATGAGAACTTGGATAATCTAGTGAAACCTGAACTTAAGGAGGAGTACCTAAGTTCGGGTAAAACTAAGTTTCTATCTACGTCTAAATATGATGACCGAATCCCTGGGCTGTTTAAATGTGAGTTTACCGGGACTCGAATGGTCGCTCTTGCACCTAAGTGCTATTATGCTGAAGATGAGAATGGCTTCACCAAAATAAGCTGTAAAGGGACAAGCAAACGCCAGAACAAAATGACGTGGCAAAGATACCTAGACGCTTTGAACGGTTCCAAAGACTTGGCAGAAAACACCGGTTTTCGGGTGAACGAGAATAAGATAGTTACTTATACTCAAAATAAGTTGGGTTTAAGTGCCTATTACGATAAGAGAATTGTGCATGAAGATGGCATTCATACATCTCCTCTGTACTAATTCAACACCAAAAAGGCCAGGGGCCTCTCGACATCAAAACGATATCTCAACATATCGTTAGGCAGCAACTAAGTAACATTTGAATAATTTTGAAAAGTTTCAATGACTTGACCCTCTAAAAACTCAGCTATGGGTACCAAACTTAACCTTTTCTCAGACAATCTGAATTACCTCGATGAAGTGTTTCAAAGTCTTTTCATCGAGAGTGATGCACAAGTGAATGATTGTCCTCATGATAAGGTTGAAAGTTGGCCTGATGGACGTGGATATTGTATCTCGTGCGGTGAGACTTTCACCGACGCTTCTGATAAAAATTCCATTCTAACGAACTGCAAACATGAACGTATCTCTAAGGATAATTCTGGCGTCCCAGTCTACAGTCAATGTGGGTTAGAATTTAAAACCCTTGATTTCCAACGAGAGTGGCGATGGTACGGTTCTTCGGATAGTAAAACAGCCCATGATCCAAGCAGGTGTGACACTGCACCTAGAAAATCAAGCAACAACATTAGGCCGGTGTTTTATCATCACAACGTGGACATTTCACCAGCGATGATTAATAGGGTTCAAGCTAAATTCAATCGCATCGTGGAGATTGAAGGTAGAATTCTCCATGCCAAAGGACGTGAGGCGATTGTTGCTGCCTGCTTATTTCACGTGTACCGAGAAATGGGAGAGTATCGCACCACGAGTTACATTCGTAAACTCTTTCATATCAAAAAGAAAAACATGTCCGTTGGAATGACAACTTACATCAAAGTCTTTCCAGAGGCTCGCACGCAACACACTACACCAGAAAAACTCATTCCGTGGGTGATGAAGCAAACGAGTGTCGATCAGAAACATTACAGTAACATTCTTGCTGTTACTCATTTCGTTGAAAATACCAGTGAATTGATTAAACGTAGCAACCCTAAATCTACTGCTGCAGCAATAGTCTTCTTTTACTTATGCCTCAAGAGTAAGTATAAGAATAAGCTTGGCGTTACCAAAAGTTCATTTGCCAAGAAGGTTTCTCTCTCGGACATGACCTTGACGAAGATCGCACGTGAGATTGCTGCAATCTCAAGAGTTACTATCATTATCTGAGGACTTATTGAGCACTCTCTCGGCAGCGCGCTTATGGGTCTTAGAGTTACCTATCAGCATCATCTAGAGGCTACTAAGATCTTCTTGCGATGCTTGTTAGGTGTTTGCTGGCTCTTTCTGGCTAGCTCTTTCAGTGTTGCTAGTGGAACAAACTAAGAGAATTACAGTGAGAATCAAGATAGTTCTCAAGACAACTTGAGCAACTCTAAGCAGCGTGCCTAGCACATCTTAGCAAGTATTGAGTAGTATTTTGGCAGCGCGCTCAAAAGTCTTATGGTCTATTAAGGTCTAATACTAGCAAGATGAGGAAGATTCCTACCCATAAGAATCAAAACTCACGTTAATTTTAACGAAAAACTTCATCAAAAAAGTGGGGAGTAAAGTTGAAAAATTCAGAAAAAAGGGTGTCTCAGTAGGTGAACTGAGACGGTCTCTAGGAGATTAGTACTTAAGATATTTTCGAGAAAAGACTTGGCTTACCTTTTCTGGAGTTTATTTTGAGTAGTAATTTTGTAGTTGGCTGTTCTCTCGAAACTTTGCTGAGACACACGACGAAAAATGTACAGCGTGTATAGCTCTGGGGCACCTGATTACGGCTCACATTAAGAGGTACGCGCAGTATTATTTTGACAAGACTGAAAACATAACATGTGTACTTTTGACTTTGCTTGTTTTTTGAGCATATTGCCTAAGCCAACAATATGCTCATAGACTTCAAACTCTCAGGTACACAACCACGACAGAATTATGCTATGGATAAGTCCTTAGGTCACTGGGTAAATCCTTGGGCACTACACGTAATTCACAACTGAGAGAGTATAACTGAGAACCTTCTTGGCCAAAAGTGTTCTCGGTAACTCTTTGACGAGACTTGACAAAGACTTGAAGTTTCCCTATCTATCGCTGATACGGAAAATGAGTATACTCCTAATGTTTTCATAACGCGATTCACGTTATGAATATTGTGTGCCGATATTTTCCTATTCTTTGGGTTTACACTTCTTACAGCTAGATTTACGCCTTCCGTGACTGCATATCCCATTACCTTTGCATAATTTGCAACGGTATCGAATTCTTTGATGTTCGCAGATGCTTCCCCCTTGACACAACTTACATGAGCTTGCTTTCTTGTTATGTTTACAAATTCCACCTCCATTACAAAGCTTACACTCGTATTTAATCCTTCGATGGGGGCACATACGACGCAAATACAAGTGTGAAAAATCTTCAGTGGGATTTTCAATCGCTTTGATCAAGTCAGCTTTAAGATATAACCCGTAGTACTTTATTTGAAAGGAGCGAGCTATTGGATGTAATTCTTTCAACGTGAGTAGTTCTAGATTTTGTGTTTGACTTTCCATCTCGTTTTGTGTATAAAAAACTCTAGATTGGTCTAAGTCGAATTTAAGTTTTCTCACAGTGTTTTATTCATAACGCGAATCACGTTATGAATATTACAGCTTGCTTTTTGTTCATGAACGAGCATACGCACACTTCAGACACATATTTTTAGTTATCCCATGGCAGCAAATTCCCTTCCCTCCACATAATTTACAAGCGTACCTTTCTCTGTTATGCTCACAAATCGCCCCACCTTTACATTTCTTGCAATGCGTCCTCTGAACGAGATGGTGACAAATTTGGCTTCCCTTGCATCTCGAGCAATAATATTTAATCACGCGATGCTCACACATCCCAGAATACAAGTCTGATAGGTCAACGCCTGGGTTTTTAATAGCATAAATGAGGTTTTTCTTACCCAGATAATGGTAATACTTTATCTTTTGCTTTTTGGCTAATTGGTACAGTTGAATTAATTTGAGACTTTCAAGATTACGCTGTATATTATCCATATTTTGTAATATCACAGTATCTTCTATTTCATTTAGAAATATTGATTTTTCCTTGGTGGTATTATCTTCTTCTTGATTGGTGTGGGTTGTTGCTCCTTGATTGTCGCGGGCTGTTTTTTCTTGGCAGGAACGAGTTTTTTCCCCTTCGGGAACACTAGTTCGACTTTTTTTGGCTGCCTGGGCGGGGGCACTTCGGTAGATTGCTGTGTAGGAGGTGTTTCAGAGTTGAGAAGAGCTTCGATGAGCTCGTATTTTCGAAGACAAGTATATCTAGGAATACCCTTCGCCTTAGCCTCTTCCCTGAGTTGCTTGACGGTTCGTTGGTTCATTTGATCTCGTAATGAAAGATTGTCCATATCTCGCGTTTTGGTTTTATATATCAAACGAATTCGTTATCTCTAAGTAAGATTCCAGTTTCTCGACGTTTTAGGTAAATGCAAGTTTTTTTCATCCAACATCTTTGACAGACACACGCACTAATTTCTCATGGATGCTCGTTCAATAGCCAATTATGGTCTCGTAAAGTGGGCGCGCGCGTTGCGCCTATAATATCAAATCATTATATCGCAACGATCAAGGTTATGTTCTAAATGAAGTTGAAGTCCAATGATTATCACTGAAGGAATGGTTTGAGGTGAAGTGGATGTCCGATTAATAGACGGTTAGGTGATGACGGCGTCTATCGACGGCTGCTTCGCGCCGTCGATATCCACCGTTATTTTCCCCCTCTAATGTCTAGCTATCGGACAGATTAATGTTCATCCTTCCGATGCGCAACTTTCGGGTCAATTAACAAGCATGCTTGTTAAGTTTGCATACGTGCTCGTTAAGCACCATCACGAGGACTTGAACTTTCTTAATTGACATGCTCGTCCAATTAAGCACGTGTACGTTAAAACTCAGGGGTATAATTGGTCGATTAACGAGCGTGTTCGTCTAAGTAATGGCCGTGATCGTTAAGATCATCACTGGCTTTCAACTTTTTTAATTGACATGCTCGTCTAATTAAACACGTGTACGTTAAATAAACGTCCATATAATCGGTCCACATAACTACTCATTTATAAACCCTGGGTTAGTGTTAATCGGCTTTTGCCCAGGAGGGCATATACACGCTCATTGTTATAACAACATCTTTATAAAAGTGGATCAAACTGGCCAAATTATAAAGAACAAACTAAGAACAACCTCAGGCTGAGGCACCAGATATCTATGAAAATGAACTCCCTTCAGTCCCAGGTATATTATTAAATTCTCCCAACTTTAACTCATACTTTTCATTGAACAAGTTTTAGAGAATTTTGCTTTTAATCTTTATTAGCTTGCTTTGTTTGATCAATTTTCATTTTCTCACTACTAAATGTTTCATTTTGAATATGTTATGTAAAAAGAAGTTGGGTGCTGATAACCTTGTAAACTCATAGTCATAAATTAACTTAGCAACACAAAATTAACCACAAGAAGTCTCACGGTATTTTGCTTTGATTCTTGATGCGAGTTGCATCGTTTTGCAATACCATGATTGTTTCAAGTATGTTTTTTCTTTAATTTCTGCTGCAAGAAATAAGAACAGAATTAAGAGTATTTTATCGTGTTCGAAAACAAAAAATAACTTTTCAAACAGCTGACATGTCAAAGGAATGAAAAGAAAACTTCGCAAATGAAAAAAAGTTTTGTTTTAAATTGGTAAACAAACAAATCCCTCCACGAACTCCTCGCGATCTTATTGGTTGAACGTGGCATCACTTGCACCACCAGCATAGCCAATCAGAATGAGGGCGGCAAAATCGTTGCGCAAAAAGTCGTGTATCACCACCTTAAGGTAGTTCAATATGTTTTTTATGTTAATAAATTATAATGTTGTCTTGGGGAAGACGAAATCTTGAAAAGGTTTGATGTATTACTACATGCTTGACGGCTCAGATGAAATTACAAAATTTGAACAGAGTATTACAAGTTTTTACAAATCATAAAGCATACGAAGGCGTAAAAATGCCTACCTTGAGACTTTAAAATTCTTTCACATATTTGGAAGAAAACTCAATCAATCATAATCATTTCGGGAGCACTTTTTTTAGTTTCCCGTTTTATTTTATGTCTCCGATCACTTCTAACTTAAAATATACCCTTGGTTGTATTCTGGACCGCGCTAGAATGTTTCTTTTTGAAGATGCTTTTTTTTGTTAACATGTTTGGTGTTTACCGATTGAAGAAATGCTTAACCGACAGCGACTGTAGCCAGGGAAAGTGCTGCCTTACATTTTTCGGTGTTTGTTGGATTGAGGCAAAAAGAGGAGAGAGATGTTTGAATTGGGTAAGAGCAGTTACTTTTTACATTGTTTTGTCAAATAGATCTGTTAAACAATATAAGTTACTTGAATAAAATGTACATTATTAACGTTTGTGATTCTGCATATATAATAAGGACTACAGACGCATCTGTTAGGCTACCCAATGCTTCCTGGGAAATAAAGATAGAACTCTGTTAAATTATAGTGTTCAAAATGGCGCCGGTGTCTGTGTGAATTATTAGCTCTTCTTTTAGATGTGAAACACAAACTCAAAGCCCTCAAAGCCTGGCATCTATTGCAGCAACTGCTACACGACAGGGAATTACCTCGCTAACGTTTGCAGATCACCCAGGGACAAATTTAAAGCAGAATTTGAGAGAAAGAAAAGAAAACCACACGGGCGAACCCCCACAAAAGATACAAAATTTGCTCATCAACTCACAGAGGAAACCTATCCAAGCTATTCATCTGAAGATGATTACCTGGTCCACTCGTTCTCTGTGTTTGCACACCATGACACACTGACAAAAGACGACAAATACTTTACCTGGCTCCCTGTCTCCACCAGCCCAAACAAAACTACAAAGGTGCTAACGCAAGTGGACTCAGCAGTAACGTGCAACACCCAACCCATCAACAGTATACAACAAAATATCGGGTGCCTCACCACTCAAGTCAATCGTACAAAAATAGTTCCATACACTGGGGAAGCTCTCAGCCCACTTGGCAAGGTTATTATGCCATGCGAAGGCACCTCACAATTTGAAATGCTGGAATTTCATGTAATAGACTAGAAAGACATCCCAGACAAAACTAAAAAAGGTGCATCATCCCACAAGCTCGTGTAGCAACATGGTAGTCCGTGAAAAAACTATCCCTGATGGTAACTTCAAGATACGTCTCTGCCTTGACCCAACCCAAACCCTGAACAAAGCAATCATCATACCACGATATCAGATTCCAACCATTGAGGAAATACTACTCAGTCTGCCGGGAAAGAGCCATAAGACCTTATCCATATTTGAATCATTGGATTGGTTCACTCAAGTAAATCTCACTTGATGAATCGAGCCCCCTTACCACAATGCACACACCCTGGGGTAGGTACTGTTGGATACGTCTTCCTTACGGAATAAGCAGTGCTCCCGAAGAATTTCCAATTACGAATGCACGAGGCTCTGGAGGGACTGGAAGGGTACATTGTATTGCCGATGATATCCTCATTGTGGGACAAGGTGACAACCGAGAAGAGGCTGACAAAAACCACGACCTAACTGTTATAGCCCCAATGAATTGAGCTCGAGAGAGAAACTTGAAATTTAATCCAAAAAAAGTCCAATTTAAACTACAGAAGATCACCTTTATGGGTTATGTGATTTCAGTACCAGGTGTAGAACCAGACCCCAGCAAAATGAAAGCCATACTTGACATGTCGTGCCCACGAACAAACATGGAGTGAAACAATTCTGCGGAATGGTAAACTACCTAAGCCCCTTCTGCCCAAACCTGTCAGGTGTAATCAAGCCTCTCTTCGATTTAACCAAACAAAACCACGAATTTATATGGTCTGACACTCAGCAATTGGCTTTCACCACAGCAAAGTGCATTCTTCAACACAAACAAAGCAATCACCCTGCAGGTGGATGCATCTCAGTATGGCCTCGGGGCTGTCCTTCTGCAACCTAATGAATCAGGGAACCTTCAGCCAGTTGCTTTCACTTCCCGCAAAATGCGTGGCAATGAAGAATTATTGGCCCAGATTGAAAAAGAATGTTTGGCGATAGTTGCAGCTTGTGACAAATGGGACTTGTGGATCTACGGCAAGAAGTTAATGTATATACAGATTACCAGCCGTTAGAGACCATTTTTAAAAAGTCTCTCCATGCGGCCCCTCGCCGACTACAAAAAATGATGATGCGACTGGAACGCTGCAATCTTAAGGTAACATACAAGAAAGGCATCTCACTTGTTGTGGCTGACACTCTCTCTAGGGCCACTCTCCTCACAATAAATGACTCAAAACATACAAACTTTAAAAGTTTTAAAGCCGACATAAACAATATTGCCGAAGACCCTCGCATCACCTCACAGACACTGGAGTGCATTAAAGCTGCCACAGCAAATGACCAAACACTTTGTAATCTACTGAAGATAATAACATCTGGATGGCCACAAAACAAATCACAGCTCCCCCAGTACCTGCACGGTTTCTGGACAGAGATGAACTAACTGTCCAAGATGGCATCATTTACAAAGCAAATCAAGACCTTACCCCACCGGGAGAAAGAAAATCTATCCTACTGAAGGCTTACACATGCAGCACATCTCGGAGCAGAGTGAAACATTCAAGTTAGTTGGCTTTAAGTTAAGTTAGCTACTAGAACGTTTGTGCTATCTATACCTGAGTTCATCTTTATAGCCATGGTGCCAGATATAGTGGCTTCAAGTTAGTTACTAACACGTTTGTACTATCTATACTAGAGTTCATCTTTATAGCCATAGTACCCAGTATGGTGCCTTCAAGTTAGCTATATACTAGTGCGTTTGTGCCATCTATACTTAAGTTCATCTTTATAGCCATAGTGCCCCGGCAATATAGTGCGTTCAAGTTAGCTATATAATAGCAGGTTTGTGCAATGTACACTTAAGTTCATCTTTATAGCCATAGTGCCCAATATAGTGGCTTCAAGTTAGCTACTAGCACGTTTGTGATATCTATACCTGAGTTCATCTTTATAGCCATAGTGCCCAATATAGTGGCTTCAAGTTAGCTACTAGCACGTTTGTGCTATCGATACTTGAGTTCATCTTTATAGCCATAGTATCCACGATAGTGGCTTCAAGTTAGCTACTAGTACGTTTGTGCTATGGATACTTGAGTTCATCTTTATAGCCATAGTGCCCAATATAGTGGCTTCAAGTTAGCTACTAACACGTTTGTGCTATCGATACTTGAGTTCATCTTTATAGCCATAGTGCCCAATATAGTGGCTTCAAGTTAGCTACTAACACGTTTGTGCTATC
>JAOTRI020110818.1:0-23687 GCA_028564885.2 Zoanthus sanctaehelenae | reverse complement strand
GTAAGTTATTGTATTTTCCCGACGCCCTTTCAGTTGTATACAGCAACCTTCAGGGAATTTACAAAATTACAACGACATAGCGATTTATATTTTGAGTAGCACATGAGCAAAACAGGAAATGACTCAACTACTGAATTTCGCTTTGTGAAAATATCTTTGGTGTTAAAATTGGGGGCTTGCGGTTAGCACTAAATACATTGATTTTTAAAAACCTAAAAATTTTCAACAAAGGTAATACTTTCTCAGTTTCCCGCCCGCACTTTCTAAGCTCTGCTTACCCCTAGTTTAATCATTAGTTGCAGTATGTTATAAAATAATTATTAGTTTTCACCTATTGCAGATCACTCCAGTACGACATAGCAAGCTTGTCATGTCTGGAAGGGCTCGCAAGGTCGCTGATGCTGAAGCCACTGCCCACAAAATTTTTTTGTAAGTTTCTTCAAGGGAAAGTAAAGTACAAAATTTTCTTTCTAAAAGTGTAACATTTTTACCGATTTAATATACTTACCGAATTCAATTTCATGTTATTAAGAAAAAAAGCAAAAGAAGCTAGAAGTGTTATAAAAGACAACAAAATTGTTTTCACTGGGATATAGTCTGGAGAGCCGGAAGGCCTTCTCTCGGGAGGAAGAATATGGAAAACGATTTAAACTATCAAGTATCAGTTTTCTCTATCTATCTATTTTTTGTCCTTGGCCACTACCGTGGGATAGACGCTGCATCATAATAGTCAGCAATGGATCTTCTCCAGAGTGTGCAATTACACGCATTGCTCTCACACACACACTCTCACATCAAGAAACATCAAATATGAGATCGGAAGTCCTAATTTAAGAGAATTGTTTACAGTCTGAAAACCTATGTTTTGATGTGGTTCAGACCAATTGCAATGCTTCTGATTTTCTCTGTAAACTAACGTTTAAAATCTTATCGCAAACTGGTTTTCGAAGTGTCAGTTAGGCTACTATTTGTAGAGAACCAATAAAGGTTTCAATTTTCGTGTAAACCTGCTTCAAAGAAAGATTTTGAAATTCTAAACCCAGTCTCTAAACTTTTTTTCAAAAATTAAAACAAATTGATTGACGAATACGTTGCTTCTATCGAGATTTCGTGTCGGTCGCCTAGCTGGCGAACGTCTAAAGACACTCAATCTCAAAAGTTGATTTGTTTTAAGCGCCCTGGGAAGCCCTACAGTTACCATCTACATAACATTGCCCAGCTGCGTTACCAGCGTGGTTGGTCCTTGTGTTGAAGTGGTTAGCACATAGGTCTAGTAAACCGAAGATGTGGGGTTCGATTCCCGCCAAGGGCTATAAATGATATTTTTCTCTTATTTCTTTCTATATATCTGCACACCGAACGCATTTCTATCACATTTATCTATGTATAATACCTCTCAATGGAGAAAAATATTGCCCTGGGAACCCCTACAGTCACCATCAACATAACATTGTCTGGCTGCATTACCGGCGTGGTTGGTCCTTCTGGTGTAGTGGTTAGCACATGTGGGGTTCAAATCCCGCCAAGGGGCTATATATGTTATTTTTCTCTTTTTTCTTTCATAATAATAAAATAGATTATGCGAAATGCGTCAGGATTGTGGTCATTGATGGAAATGCAAAAACAAATAAGATTTTCCAGTTTTAGTTTCTAATATTGACTCTTGCAGAAAAGCATTTTCCGTTTTGCCGGCCGCAGAACAAAAGCGCGTCGCTGTTAGCCGAGATAGGATTGGATTTGAAGATAATTTCTTGTTATATTCAAGGGACCAGCAGTTATTAGTCGTTCCGCAAAAGCTGAGGTCGTCCTAAAATGAGCTGTGTGAA
Source organism: Zoanthus sanctaehelenae (assembly GCA_028564885.2). Lineage (NCBI taxonomy): Eukaryota > Metazoa > Cnidaria > Anthozoa > Zoantharia > Zoanthidae > Zoanthus > Zoanthus sanctaehelenae. Next base: position 21,861 of record JAOTRI020110818.1, on the reverse strand, counting down.
AACCTAAAGTAAACGTGTTACAAAATGCAGCAAATTGAAATTTTAAGGAAAATGTACCTTAATTGTTAGGAAAACTAGTAACTTTTTGAAACTTTTAATAACTGTTTTAAATTACTAGCAATTATATTTATAGGCAAACGATTCAAGTTTGTTTGCATATAAAAACAAGTAAATGGCTTTACAAAACATTTTAATTCGGCATAACTAAAACATACAATATCAAGTTGCAGTTTTAAACTTAGAGTATTTAAATCAATAGTATTAAATTTAAAGAATTACGATTATGGTTAATTTCTATTTCAAATCCCGCTTTATTCCTTATTATCCATTCACTTCTAGTTTTTATAATTACAATATTACTACTGTCTACTGCCCTGGTTATCTTCCTTTCTGGGAAAGCAAACAGAAGTTGTTTCGTTTTCCGATCAAAACATTTTCAAAATGATGCAATATTTAAAACAAATTTCTTTTATTTTTAAATACCAAAATTAAGCCCTGTCGCTATAACACTTAAAACAGATTACTCCAACTGAGAGAATTTCAACAAATTGTATTTAAGTCAAAATAAAGTTAATTCATATGCGAAAAGCTTACATTTTTCTTTGAACTGCATGGTTTGCTCAAAAAAATATTTAGACACTTCTTTTTATACGTTCGGTAAAATTGGTCAATATATAGACTGTGTTGGAATTGAATTTTTCTGACTTCGTGCTGCAACTTATGTTTAACACTAACTTTCTCTCGTTTTAAGCTGAAAAACATGTTTTCTTTGCCGGGTTTGACTTTAGGTGCGAAAAGTTCTCAGAACAGAAGGTGTCGTAAATATTTTGTTTCCGACTACGCCGGCCTTTTTTTATCTGTTTGAACCGTTGGAGCATTGCTAAGAGCTTGGAAAGCTGCTGTCACATCGAATGCGCTCCTCCTCCAATCCATCGAACTTAACTACCAGCTTTTTTCTTTTTCTTATTAGGAAGGATAGAAGGATGAGAATCAGGAAGCCGAGCTAGGCGCTTTGTCTTTGAAGGCTGATTTTCAATGGCTCACCAGATCTTCCTCTTCTCATAGGGCATTTGAAGTTCGATGTTGAAATAATATATACTAGTTCAATGAAAAACACTTTGAGCAGTTATAGAACTCGGGCTGTCTGCAGCATACTTAATACTTAAATAAATAAAACCTAATTTAGCTGCAGCATATGTCTAGGTATAGCGATAGGTTTTATAATCGCCTGAGGTGGCCAGGGACCCGATGGATCTTAATGCTGGCAGGGCGTTAGCCACCTAAATGCTTCTACAGTTTCACTATGGTTGGGAGCATGTTCCAAGTTCTAACTGTCCTAGGATAAAAAGATTAATTGTAAGCTAACACATTTGCCTGGAGTTGCTTAAACTTAGAAGAATTAGTTCTGGTGAGTCTAAGATCGGGCTGAACTTCAGGTGGTAAGTTAATGTTGACAAGGTTGTTATAGATCTTGTAGAAGGTTACTGCCTGCGCGAAAAGCCTACGATTTTCAAGGCTGTCCCAATTAAGCTGGCTCACGAGCTTAGATGTGCTAGCTCTTGGTAGTTGTTTGTAACAAAGCGTGCAGCATTTTTTTGGACTTGTTCTATCTTTTGGAGATCTTTGCTTGTGCAAGGACTCCATACTGGAGCAGCGTATTCCAAAATTGGTCGCACCATTGTGGTGTATGCTCGCTCTTTCACCTTTTGAGAACGTGATTTAAGGGTCCTGCGCAGGAGTCCGAGCACCTTGTTGGCCTTTGCTGTGACTTTCAAACAATGTCTGTTCCAACGCAAGTCACGTGACATGCGTACACCAAGATAGTCGTGTTCGTCCGTCGATTCAAGTGTCTGAGAATCCAAGAAGTAACTGTGAAGAAGGCTGTTTCTTTTGTTCGTAATAAATACGAGCCTGCATATAGAGGTATTAAATTTCATTTGCCATGAATTCGCCCATGTCGTAAGGTGATCAAAGTCTTGCTGGAAGTAGGCATGGTCTTCTTTGGTGCGTATCTCCCGATATACAATCGTATCATCAGCAAATAGGCGAATGCAGGAGCTACATCTTTCAGTGATGTCATTAATGTAGACAAGGAACAGGGTAGGGCCCAGAACCGTTCCCTGGGGAACACCTGATGTTACGCGTGCAGGGGATGAATGGGAGCCATCGACAACAACGGATTGGGTCCGGTTAGAAATAAATGCCTCAATCCAGCTGAGGGTTTTACCCGTATGCCACAATGCTGTAACTAGTAAATAAGCTTAGGGTGAGACACTTTATTGAAGGCTTTGCTGAAGTTATGTAAGATGGCATCGACTTGACCTTTTTGATTCAGCGTTTTTGCCCAATCATCAGCAACTAGGATGAGATGGGTCTTGCAAGAGAAACCACTTCTAAAACCGTGTTGTAAATATGACAAGATGTTATAGACGTGTAAATGCTTGTTGACGTGGCTTAATACGATATGTTCCATAAACTTGCACACGAGGCAAGTTAGGGATATCGGTCGGTAGTTAATAGGACTATCTCTGTCGCCTTTCTTATAGGCTGGGACTACCATTGCCTGAGACTAGTCATGAGGTAGCATGCTGTTGTCAAAGCTCTGCTGAAAAATAAAACACAGCATGCTAGCAAGTTCCTGAGAGAGATCGTGCAGGATTCGAGCTGGTAGTTCATCGGGTCCAGCAGCCTTAAACGTGCGCATAACCATGAGCTGTTTCTTTACACCGGCAGGTGTGAAGGTGATATCACCAATACACGGATACTTGGGGGGCCATTCTATACAAAGGCGGACATTCCCGTTCTTTAGTGTAGATCTGCAATGACAGCTTATTTTGAAACTATTTTCTCCTAAACGATTATCATAAGCATTTTGTTGCATTTGCTATCGTATTTAGTGTTTCAGCTGTGGTTTTTATGTTTTAAATACACACACAACATAAAGGTATTCTTGATTTTCAAAATGTGCTTCCATTGAGCTAGTCAAAGTGGTAGTGAAAAAGACTCCGATAATTGTTTAAGTAAATGCCATTCACACAAGCTTACTAACTAACAGACTAAAGAAGAACCGGCTTTATTGGTGACATTTTGAACCCGAAACTAGACGGGAAGTCATTTTGTTTTTTGTTTTTTTTGACGATCTGACCGTGCTGCGCAATGTTTTCAGTTGCAATGATGTGTATTTCGGTTAACTATTCCAGTTTAATAGCAAGCTGATGCTTTAACGGTGCTTTGAAAAATAAAGCACAAAATTACCTTCTTAAAGGGAATTGTTAAAGGTAATGAATTTTCAGAAAGTTACAAGGGCATGAATTCTGCACTTGAATAATTCATAGTCGTGTCAGCCATTTCTTGAAACAGACATACTGTATGTTAGTAGAGGCTTTTGATAATTTGTTGACATTTGTGTAAACAGACTTTGTTCGCCAGTTGGAGATCCTGTGAATCCTTGAATTTTGGAACTCTTTGTTCTAGCTAGCTAAAACCTTTTACGAGCCTAGTGGCCCATGGAGCCGGCGCTTATCTCTGGTTTCTGTAGTGTTAAGCAGATGAGAGTCTTTGACTCCCCCTGGACGGGACACTATTCCATCGCAGATTAGCTCCCAGCAGATGCTGGTACTCATTTACCTACCCCAGTAGGATGGAAATCTGAGTTGGCTTAGGCAGAAAAGAAGGTCACACAATATTCGGATCTTGGCAAAGTGCGGAGATCGAGCTAGGGACCTTGCTGTTGGAAAGCTCTTTGTTCTAGGCCTGGAAATTACGTGGAAAAGTTCTGAAATTTGGTTTTGTGCAAAGGAGAGAAACAATGTGTAAACGAGTCCATGTAATTTAAGATTTATTGTCATATTGAATTTCTTTTACGTATCCAAACTGTTGCTTCATTTGTCTGAAGGGAGACTGAAACAGACGAATTCCTGCCTTTAAGTTTAGTCAAAAACGTAGACAATGATTTAATACTTTTGCTAAGCCCACTAGGTCTTTGTCACGCTTTTTAAGTCTGTTGAAATTGCTGCTAGTACGATTCCAAGACCGCAATTAGAAAGAGTAAGTAAAAATGACCCTAAATCGGTAATCTTGGTCTCAGTCTTTTTGCATAAAATCAAGGCCTGGCGTCAAATCCCGTATGTTAACACTTTAAAGAGAACTTTGTTTCTTCTAAATACTGTTGAAATTAAGATTTTTTAAAAAAGTACATTTTTTCGGTACTTACTAATTTTGACTTGCGCTTTTCATTTAAAGTTTTAACAGACTCAAGCAATTGTGATTAAAGTCTATTGCCACAGGGCCACAGTTAAAAATATTTGAGCTAGTCCGCAGGGAAAATTCAGTACTGATAATGATTATTATTCCAGATTGTTGAGTGTGCAGTGAGATCTGGTGAACAGCAGTTTGACCTGTCAAGCCTCGTGAAGACGGCAGATAATTGGTACACTCCTGCTAATGGTGGTACAGCTTACATCAACTTCTGCCGCTCCCTCAATCTTGATTCTGAAACAAGGCGATGTAGAGGAACTCCAGCAGTGTGTTTAGTGCCGCGTGATTCAGCTAAGGATGGAATCAATTTAGGTGAACTTGACTAGGATATTAGAAATATTTGTTTCCGGCTAATAGTTCAGTAACGAAAAAGAATACCAGAAGTGGTTTTGTTAAACCTACAATACAATACAATACAATACAATACAATACAATACAATACAATACAATACAATACAATACAATACAATACAATACAATAAATACATATACATAATCAATACAATACATATACAAGTTCTCCCCTCAGGGCTTTTAGAACCCGTTTACAAGCATATACTGTTGAGGTGTGAAAGTTGAGGGTCTTAGAAAGTCTGCCGGAGCGGTTCACATGTTAAAATTAAAAGAAAAAGCGATATAGGGACTTTTACTTAGATTTCAAGAAGACCTTTTTCGTTTTCACTGATTGCCAGTAAGCATTTAATATTTTGCACATGCAGTCTTTACAATGTACAGAGTTATGTAGGATGAGCAATGTTTAAACGAAACTCAATTAAATTTCAAGTTGATCTCCAACAGTTTATTTTTCTAAACCATCGAGCGATATGATAAAAAATTTTGGGTAATTTTCTTTCTCTTTTCTTCTTTTTCTTTAATAAGGCTTGCCTTTTTTTCCACTCTCGCGTCGGGCACGAAAGCCAGCAAGATTTAAAATCGTTCAACACCAAATCTTCATCCCTCGCCATTTGTTGGTTTCTTGGAATTTCGTGACGACCCCCATAACCAACTAAAACAATCGAAAATAGTTGGTCTTCCTTTCTTTGATGATAATGAAATACCCCATTGAGGAGTGGATCAGGTCTAGGATTTTCGCGCCACCAAGCTTCAAAATCTTTTAACCATTGTTGCCTTCTTAAATTATATCGTCTAAAACCTAAACTAACAGGATCCAGCGTTCTTTTTTCTTCTCTTGCATTCACTGGATGTAAATAGGGAAGACGTCTTCGCGGAGAAAATAAAGTTGGAAAATAATGATCTTCTTCCTCGTCCGGAATAGTTTCATAACTTGAATCTACTTCTTCAATTTCACCATTTGTAGTTTCCTGCTGACTTGATACTTCCTCTTCAAACCGGATGTTTTTATCCGTCGCCTGCTGAGTTAAAGAATGAAAGCAAAGATTCAATTCCATGAGACACAAAAGACAATAGACAGAGCGGCCATGTTGGTGTACAAAACAAATAATCAAAATTATTTGTCTTAAGAGTTCACCAACATGACTGCCATGACGTTTTTTTTTTTGACTGACTGCTATTGCGTTATATGAAAACTAGCAATAAATTGCCTTTCATTAAAGCAAGGCAAACGTCTTGCTTGTGGAATGTGGGTGTTGTGAGGAAAATGAAGAAAAAAATATCGCAAAGATTGTTACCAGGGCTTTTTCCCTATGTTAAGAATGGAGTTAAAAACGTAGCGGGAAAACCCTGGGAACGAGGTTAAGATAGCATGCGTGTTATGGAAATTGCAGCAACTAATTTGGGCACTAAGGCCACGTTTGTAGTGAACATGAATCCTTAAATCTACTTTTTGAAATATGTTAACTGATAAAATGGACCTGAGTGATAGCAGTCATGGACAGCCGATTATAAGCCTTTTCCGCGCGGAAAGTAGAACGAACAAGCACAGATTCCTACAGAAGAAAAGTTATAATAGAAGGGTATATTACATCATAGGATGCTGCAATTTGCTCCAATGTAGATTATATACCTACATTCAAGGGAAAAAACGATGTTGACACTTTACCTGACTTGAACTCAAAATACACTTAATTATCAACACCAGACCCCCACGCCATGTTGGTACTGCTCAATTGAAAAGCACAGGAATCTAACATTGAGACTGGGGGGTGGGGTGGGAAAACAACACAAACTAAACTGATTAGGACGATTTAGCAAAAATATTTCCCGCTGCTCACACGATTTATGTCCATAATTGTAGGTGCATACGCGACCCTCGCGATCAAACGAGTTTTTGTCTTTTTAATCTATCTATACTGCGCGTTGTATCGTTTTTTGCCTTTAGATTCCTAGATTGACGAAAACCGAAACAGGATATTAAGTACGTGCGTAGTTTTTTAAAGCAAACCTGTTGTCGAGAAGGCGAAAAGAACAAGATTTCATACGAAAGTTATCCTCTCTACGAATCTGTTGGAAAAAGTGCCCGCATCGAAACCTCGTACTTATTCTTCTCCGTGGATCTAAAGGACTCTATTGTTACCACATCTGGGCCGGTATCTAGTTTACTGGATCAAACATAGAGAGAGAGGGAGAGAGGGGGGAAGGGAGGGGCTGGGAACAGCAGGGGGGAGGGAGGAAGAGGAGCTACTCCAATATATTAACTGCACGCGTATGCGCCTGAATTTAGATATGTTTTAGATTATGACTGGGTGTAGTAATTCCCAGGACAGAGTATACCATTTTACAATATTTACAAACTGCTTAGTACAGGATACAAACACTTCTTCTCGAATGAGAATTGGTTTGGCTGGGTTTTGATGTTCGTGAACCACAGGCCCAATATCTAATCACAATTCATTTGCAAATCGGTCACGTGACGTTTCTCTATCTTTTTTCATAATAATAATAATAATAATAATAATAATAAAAATTAAAAAAATAATAATAATAATAATTGAATATTTTACATTTTCGTGGCTGGTATGACGCAGCGTTTCGTCCCTGCCAAGAGACTCATCAGATACTATTTCAATTCCATCAAACTTGTTGAGCAAGAGTCCTGTTTGCGAAGTCAAGATGTTAGCAGTCTGGCCTTCTATCGCAGAAGGATTCCCAACCGCACGTTCACGAAACGCTGCGTCATACCAGCCACGAAAATGAAAAATATTTAATTTTCACAAGTATCTAACAGATTTTTATTGTAATAATAATAATGAAAATAATAATACTTTATTTAACGTTAGTTGCAAAACATAAAGTGGTTGACCATTCGTCCAAGCCAGAGGCTAATGTTTAATCGCTCGACGGCTCAGTTCTCAGCGTGAAAGTTGAATTTACTAGTATCCGGAGAAAAACTCTTGGAGTCAGATTGAGATCGACAAACCTTTTAACGTTCCAGTGTTTTTTACAACCAATTTAGATTTTTATTGATCCGACTTTGGCAGAATTTTTGTAATGGTTGCTTGCGATATACTTTTCGAGAAATCTCAGCCCACATACCGAGCCCAGGAATTGATCCCGGGTCTTAGAGGTGGGACTGGCACGACTGTTGATCACTTTGCCAAACTGACTTCCTGGCTTCTTGCCATCTGGTTTTTTCTGTGCAGAACGACAAAAAACAAACTAGAACTCGAGTTTTTGTATTCGACCCCTGCAAGGTTGTGCTGTTTAGTTTGCCCCCGTGTACGGTCTGTGTACAATGTCACCAAATATTGCTCACTATCGCTCAATATAGAATGATATTACCTATTATTAATATTATTCCCTGATTTTGCCTTATCTCGCGGGCGTCATATTTCCCATATCACGGCAATGTAAGGACCCAGAGTGGGTCTAGTTTTCAGTTTTTAGTTTACCTTTAGGTCCGCGTTCAGTAAGAGCTTGTCACACTTGTCTATTACATTATCTTTTCTAATCATTTGCCATTGACTCAGCCGCCCTTCTGGCTCTGACTCTTCTTCATCATGCAAGGACGAATCATCTTCCTCATCAGAGTTGCCCTGTTTTTCTTCCTCCCTCCATATACTTTGACAATGTGAATCAGTGCCATTCGCATCTTTCTTTTCCGACGAAGCCATGTTTTTGCTGTAATACTAATAGTAACAAGCAGTTAGACTAGTGTTCCTTACAGGATTTACTCAGTTTTGTCACTTCGATCTATCGGTTCTTAGACCTTATTAAAGTACTAAAATTAATAACGTATTTTAAAAGCTATTTTGTTGCAATCCTTACAAGTTTCACTTGCAGAAGTTTGTTAAAATCTGGTTTTAAGTTCCCAACCGCTCTAAACCAGTTTGTTTGAGAGAAATGCGTTTATACATCAATTGTTTGCGTCAGGAAGCGCGAGCATTACACCCCTTTATATAAGAACACTTTTAGAAGAACAATAAACTTTTGATTGGCTGAAAATTAAGAAAATTTCAAGAACAATCAGAAAAAAGTGAGAAACGTCTAGTTTCAAGTTTACTGAATCTTGTAATTTTCGTCCGCAATGTGCACAGTAATGTAGCACCTTTTCCTATGTTAGATCCAACTACAAGTACGAGTACGAGTTGATCCGAGTACAAGTAGGAGTAGATCCGAGTACGAGTAGATCCGAGTACGAATACCAGTAGATTCGGGTACAAGGACGAGATTTCAAGCGCGCGTGCGCACGTTTTTTAGCAAACTAGAGATATTAGGATCAGTTTTGCAAGTAATCTCGTTCTCTCCACGGGCTAAAAAAGTGATCGATAGAAAGGTTGCAATATGAAAATAAATATCCCATGCAAAACTGTAAACTACTAGCATCGGAGTAAAGCTCTTGTTGACGATATTCTTAGAAAAACTACTAAAGAGACAAATAAATGAGTCAACACGACGTTTGTAAACAAAAAATCAATACTATATTTCGGCTAGCCAAACGAGCCTTCTAGTATTGATTTTTTGTTTACAAACGTCGTGTTGACTCATTTATGTCTCTTTAGTAGTTTTTCCAAAAACGTGCCGCCGCAATCGTACCAATACATACGAATTAAAGGTCACTATTATATCAGTTATAACTTTTACCCATATCCCACTGAAAGTATGAGATTACATGATACATTTTAATATTTTAGAGTCAATAGAAAATTAACAATTAGCTTTTAAATAGCTTTGTTTTTGAAACAAAACTTCACACAGAAAGCTATTTCAAACCATGTTGCAGTATACTAATTGTCCAAGCATTGATCGATATACCTATTTCCTAGTTTATAAACGGGATAAAAAAGTTTGAAGTTCACAGTAAAGGTGTAGGAACCTATGACATAATTGGCATTCAAGACTCGAAGCTTCGAGTTACAACTAGGGACCCTGAGGGTGATAGTTTATTATTTACAAAAAAATATATTAATCTTTAAACTTTATTGATATTCAATTACATAAAAAGATACAAATACTCATTTAACCTGCAAATAGCCTAGAGCTAATCGAGGCAGGTTAAAAGTTCGACACAGAAATTAGCAATAGATCGCTCAATTAAAATGCACTTTAATAAAAACAATAGCGAATACGTTTTTTCTATTTCTTGCTTGTGTACTTCCGGTCACTTTCACTTCCGCTTTAAAATCAACTAATAGTCTTGCAAATCGGGAGTTTAGGGAACCAATCAATGGGCGTAAGAATAGATATCGGTTGCTTGATAAATACATTTAATAACTAGCAGTAATCATAGATTAGTGAAGTGCGTTCGATAGTTTATAGGTTGGATAGGATGGGGATTTTTCTAGCACAGTGGTATGTAAAAACAGTTAACACAAACAAGTCAAATAATAAACTGTTTATGGGAAGCTTACATGCCGTATTGGCTGAAACGACCCACACCCAGACCCCCTCGGAAAAATCCAAGATGGCGACGATAAAATCGAGATTTTTTCCGCCTGCTCAGGAATAGAGCTCAGACCCCCTCGGGGAAATCCAAAATGGCGTCGATTTGCATCAACCACAAAATCGAGATTTTTTCCGCCTGCGCAAGATTATGATTGCGTTCTCCTAACGTCGAACGCAATTATTTTATCGGGAATAAAGCCAGAATGGAAAATAACAACATATTTGAATACTCATTTAAACCTAAAATAACTTCCTGTTGAAAGTCAATGTTATACAATTAAAGAGAAACTGGAAATACATTACAATATTTATAAACTAAAGGTAATAAAGAGCTTAGAAAAAACGGGGGCGAAACTAAGAATGTATCAATATGGATGAAATCATACAACACCCCGAAAACAACCAAAAACTATAGGCACCTAGTAGGCGCATGTGGCTACTGGGGAGTTGTACAACGGGAAAATATGGGATTGTAAATGACACTAAATGTGCTTGTATGTAAATCCCCTTAAAAAGATTGCCGTGTACAAGTGAGACAAGTTGGGAAAATAAAACAATTTACAAAATCTCAAATCCGTGCACTGCTCACAGTTTAAATTCAAGAAACTGTAGACTTCACCAGTGCACAATAATGTGATGCGCAAGTGAAGAAAGTGCGTCAAAATCGGGTATCACCACTTGTCAAACAAGCTCTTATCAAGTAGTATTTCATCTATACCAGTAGGAAGACAAGAAAGTCTTTCTTCTACGGCTAGTTTAATATACATACAGCGCATACGGGGCACATGCCGCTGACCGTTCAACAGATTAATTTTGCCTGCTTAAATACTTGGATAGTGTGTGCAATTTCATTGGTAAACAGCTGTGTTTTGTTGCGCTATGAAGCACAAAAAGAACGCAGGCAATATCGCTTGATGTCTTCAAGTTACAGTTTCATGACAAAAAAAGTTAACACAAAAATTAATTTCATATTTAAAATAAAACATGTTCTCCGTTCCATCACGTCCCGGGAAAACATCAGCAATGATTGGGAGAATTTTCATTGAACAGGTTAAAATCTTCAACTGCGTCTCAATTCTTTTTCGGATCTGTTCTTAAATTCTCCCAAACCTTCTCCTCCATTTTCACCAGGTGATCAAGGCATGGAGAGCATGTTATTTCTTAAAAGAGCACAAGATCGGTGTGAGCAATAAGATTGGCTGTCTCAAAATTAAGGGAATTCACAACAGCCCTTTCAGGGTGTGACTTTATCTTTTCTGCTTGCAGAGCTCTATGGGATTGAAATGTGTAAAGGCACTGGATATCTTCTGCCTAACTTACATTCTCCCCAATAGCAAGTTTAGTAGCTTTGGTTTTTTCCATTTCCTCATATATTTAGAAATTACTGAATACGTCCAAATTAACTAGCCACCATATTGTCAAACACGTCTTTTCTGCACATTGATCCCATAAAGCAATGCAAACTACATTCACGATCTATTATTAGAATCCATGGACAACACTATTAACAAAACATGTGCTTCACATCTTCATAGCATGGTTGTGACTGTTTGTGAGAATTCAAGCTGGAAAAACCTTCAACTGAGCCATGAATTTTTTAACTGATCTGCTCTTGAATGGACCATTTCACAGTTTCTGAAAGGTAACCAAGCTTCTACATGAAACTGAGGCTTAGGGTAACCTGACACAGTTTGAGAAGTAGAAATAACTATCATAAGAAAGAATTCCACTTCTCTAAGTGTGTCAGGTCACCCTAAGCCTTAGTTTCATGAAGAAGCTTGGTTACCTTTCAGGAACTGTGAAACGATCTATTCTCCAAAATGGTTCACCATGCTATGAAGACATGGAAGCAATGTTTTATTACTTAAACAAAAACAGAAAAATAAATAGATTTTTTGTTTGTTTTTTGATAAATCTTTAATTCTCAATCTATTTATATTTACAATGCAGTTTATAATATAGTGAGTGATACAACTGAAACTAACAAATTTCTGTAAAAAGGTTATATATACAATTAATTGCAATATAACTGATAATCACAATGATATAATAAACACTATACATAAAAATATACATCAATATGGTTAGTATATGCGAGTTTTCATTTTCTTTGCACTGGAAAAAAGGACCATGAATAACAAATTATGGAACAAATAAGTGCAAACCTTAGTAATTTAAAGTTGGAAAAGAGACTTTGATTTGTAAGTAGAGATCTAATTTCAACTTAGGTAATTTAATCTCAGGTTGGATACCAGACACAACATGCAGTTGTTTGACCTGTAATCTCCAATAATTCACACACGAAATTATTCAAGTATTTCATTATTTGTGAGCAGTCAAAAACATTGTATAGGGACCGCAGAGCAAACTTTTTATTGGGGGGGCTATGGACAGCAAAAGGTGGGAGTAAGTAGGGGGTCTGGGGGAAATTTCAAAAATTCAAAATAGGGGTAAAATTATTGGGGGGACTATAGCCCCCAAGCCCCCCCTGCTCTGCAGCCCCTGTAGTAACACAGGAAACTGCACTTAGATAACCATATTTTATAAGTTTCTGGAGGCCCTAGGAATTCATGTCCCTCCTGCATCAAGAATCCCTGCATACACTGTTTTTCTAATTTGCCAGTTTCCAGGCTCTCCAGTTACAGCACTTGCTCACGTTTTGTCTTATCAATTTGCCCGATTTTCAGCTTTTTTATCCCACAATGGAATGGAGTAAATTTAAGTTTGGATTAGAAAACAATGTTGTATTCTTGTATCTGCTAATAAAGTAATAGCAAAATGACTTCTGAAATTCTGCTGAAATATTTTCTAACATTACTCTACCGGCATATGCATCTGTTTACTTATATGTTCTCCACAGAAATCTAGTTCTTTATGTGAAGAATGTTCATGTTTGGTAACAGCTTAAACAGAAATATCTCTCCTCTGGCTCATCATAGCTGAAACGACAAAAACAACAGCATTAACTTAAGGGGTGTCTACAAAACAAAGACCTAAGTCCTAAGATCTGAGCCCCAAAAGTAAAGAGTTGTTTATAACTATCCTGTCAAACCAGAGAAAATCAAACTGTGTCAAAGCTATTGCTCAGACAGAAATTAACACAAAAATAATGAGGTGTTCATTTTGTACATTAGGCTGGGTCAAACTTCAAATTGAAGATCCCAATAATTTTGCATTAGTTGGCATCTGAACAATAGCTTTGACATGGTTTGACTGTCTCTGGCAGGACAGGGCAGTTATATACAGGTCTTCGGTTTTGGGTCTTAGGACTTTGATTTGTAGACACCCTTAACTTACATAAGTGGGATGGATCCTTAGTTATGTTTCAAGTAATTAATTAATCAATAATAAGTAATCAATTGCAAATAATCCATCAAGTTAAGCACTTTGATAAGCTATTCAACAAATCGTGTATCAATCAATCAACCAATCAATCCAATTTTTATGTTAGTGGGTTTACTTCCCATAAATAGCAGTAAAAGATTAATAGCAATCTCTCCAACTCCCACTATCCATCTCTCTTGATCCATGGCATCCTTTTTTTCCAAACCAACACTCTTGCCCTTCTTCTCAACTTGCATTTTCCATATCTTCCCTGGTCATCCTTGGATTCCCTTGCCCAGTTCACTTCAAACTCAAAAGCTTTTCTCAGAACATGTCTATCATGTCAACTCAACACATTCAAAAACTGTCTTCCATTGAAAGATGGATAACTGTTTCATCCACGGGGAATCAATGACTCACATCTGCTTTACGCTACAGAACCAGAGATTAGCATCTGCAGGCCACTTGACTCAAAGGATTTAGTTTTTAATGTCGAAGAGATTTTGGGGTCTAAATACAAACCTCTGCTAGATCCCTTCCCCATAATTTAAGTACAGTATTATGAGTAACAGACTCCTGGAATTTGTTTCCCAACCAGACTACAGTTTAGTTTCTTAAAATAAATACGACCTACCCTCTTAATTTATGCAAGTTGCTGGAAAAACTGAGCAAACTACTTTTTTGCAAGGCCAGTTATGGCCTGCAACATGTTGTCAGCAACCTGCTTTGCAATAGTTGTGTCCCAATCAAGTGAAGAGCCAATCAAATCACTCATAAACAAGACTGTGAAAATTGCATCAATCTAGCTTATGTACAGATAATGAAAAAATGTGAGTTATGAAAACATTGCCCTCATCTGACATGTCACAGTAACTCGCAACTTTCGTTATTGTAATTCTGCATAGCATTTCAAGTTGCTGAAAAACTTGCCCCGTGTATCACAGACTTAAGTAGAAAGGTCATTTTTATTGCTGAAATATAATTCCTAACCATATCCCATATATATAGTGACAAAAAACATCCCAAGTGACAAAATTATATGATTTTAAAACAAAGTATTAAGAGCTGTAGTTATTCTGGGCCCTGTTGTTCAAAAGCCGCTAAGCACTAACCCAGGGTTAGTTCAACCCACGATCTTATTTCCAATCTTACAAGGAGAGATTTCAGCTGTAATTTTGGGATTAACAAGGCTTTTCCCAGAAAAATCGAAACAGTATTCATAAATAACTGTTAAGCGTTTCTTAAAAATAAATTCCTGTTTGAACTTTTGCTTAACCCAGGGTTAAATTTAACCAGCCTTTGAACAACTGGGCCCAGGAAAATATAAAAATATCAAAACTGTGCACTCAACTACAAAAGGCAGTTAAGGTAGTTTATAAAAATATGCATAACATACATGTACATTGCAATTATATATAAATCTTGTTTAAATTGCTGTTTATACTTAATTCCGCAGTGGGGCGTAATATTGTTTAAAAAATCATACAAACTGAACCTTACCCGAACCTTAACTTCCATAGTTATACACGATGACGGTGCATGCATAAAAAAGTATGCCCTAGTGCGGAAATTCAAATCCCGATACTTACATATTAATAGTTTTTCTCTGAAAAAATGTAGTATTTTTTTTTTTTTTCATTTATGGTTCGATTAAATAACTTAAAACTTACTTGGTAGTTGAGCAGAAAATACAAAAAACTTCGCAACACCGTAAACATTGTCGGACACATTGAACACAAATTTTCTTTTCACAGAAAGAACAAGCTGATGTCATATTTGCCTTTGCTTGAACTCGGCGACAAATTTTACACTTGAAAGAATCTTTCAGTTTCTGTGCTGTAACTGTTTCTTTCGACGACTGGTATTTTGCAGCACCTACTCTTAACTTCTCTTGAGTTTTTGCTGATGGATTGAGATACATTTTTAAATGAGTATTTAAAATACTTCTGTTAAACTTCAATCAAATAAAAGCGAGAATATAAATTCGATTGCCTGTCGATAGAATAAACTCTTACTATAAACTTCCTGCATGTGTTCCTCTCTGTTGATCTGAGGAAGGCTAACGTGGTTCTTTAATTGCTGAGGAGAATACCACTCGAAAGGACAGCTTCTCTTTGGCATCGTTTCAAATTTTAAAATATGCTTCTTTCTTCTATTTTCTTTACAACAAAACCTGAGTTTTCACAGTTCTCAGACACCTAAATATAAAATCCAAGCCAGGCTGCATGGTCAAATGAAGAGTTCCAATTGGTTAATGTTTCGCGCCGAAATTTTTCTCTGTAGTTAGGCAGTGATCATGCGCAATTCAAGGGCGCTCGATTCAAAATGGCGGAATGTTTGTCCGGGTTGTTAAATGGAGTGATTCCTCTGGAGGAGTTCGAACAAGTACTAACTTGCAGAAGAACTACGGTAAGTGTTGCGGAGTATGAGTCATAAGTGATCCTACAAAATAAGTGTGTTTTCAGCAGCCTAAAGATTGCCAATCTATAATAGTAACATCCACATCCACAGCCACATCAGCTGTATATAGCTGCCGTTTATCTTTAACCGTGTATAAATAAAGGCTATTATTATTATTATTATTATTATTATTAATGGTTGATAATACAGGTTGAAGGACAATATTTGTGTATCGTAGCAATTAAAGTTTAAACTAAGCGATCGTATCAAATTTTAAATTAAAACAGCAGTTGGAGCACAGATCAGGCAAGTCTTATACTCCTAGTTCCAATATTAAACAAATTATAAAAAATTGAAAAATGTTTCTATAAATTTTTCTTTTTAATTTTTTGTTTTTTGCTAATGAAAAAGTTCTCTGACTTTTGTGGCTGCTGATAATGTGATTGGTTATTAATGATTCAATTACAGTACTATAAAGGGGTAGGCCATTTGATCTTTGAGGGATGGGGGCTGGAAGAATTGGCCTGTATAATTTTTTTTTCTGCTGCCCAATGGTGCAGGCAATATTTTTTGTTCATAAAGGTTTTGCCTGAATTTTTTCCATGTGACATCTGTTGCTGGAAATTTTTTTCAGCAATTTGATGCAAAAAAATTAAAAGGTAGATTTATTAATTTTATCGCCAATAATTACTTCTATTGAAGATTTGAAAATATTCTGCTGTATGAGAATTTTTTAGAGATAGAATACTCCAGGGTCTCCATTGCTGGATTAAGCACTGATAGGTCTGTGAACAAAACCAAATGTATCAATTGGAAAGAATAATGTTAAGGTTATCAAACCAGGACATGCAGCTGACATACAGGTATGAGTTTGGGAGTAATAATATCACCTTTATTCCCATGGATGAAAATACAGTACATATTGCATGCTGCTTTCCGTGTCATACTTAAAAGGTTTTTCTTTACTGACAAAATGAAGATCTCAGTAGAATTTAAATTACACAATATCTAACATATGAAAAATAGTTTTATGCTCTAGCTCATCACACACTCGCCACATGTAATGATGCAAATACATAAATATACTACACTGTGAACAGTGTAGAATTTTTGATCTAATGACTTATGAAAATATGTAGAAACATTGTGAGAGACTTCCTTGCCCTTGTCCAGAGTACAGCAGTCAAGGTACAGTAACTCTTGTGAATCACTCTTCACAGATCATGTGAAAAGGGCAATTTGATTTTTCTTCCTTTTAGCTGCAGTAAATTCTTGTCATACTCTAAAAGGTATTGGATAATTTGCTAAATTTCCTAGGGAACATCCTTTCAAAAAAAGCATTTCCTGGGATGGTATGAAATTTTTTTTTGCCTTGCAACTTGTGTAGGCATTTTTTTCTTGGCCATCTATGTTGCATGATTTTTTGTTGTTGTGACAGCTCTGCAGGAATTTATTTTCTCAATTCTTCCACCTGCCAAAGATCAAATGGTCTACCCCTAATTTATGTTAGTTTCCAGAGATTCGGTGTCACCATAGTAATTACACAAGATAGCGCACCACACAATATTTGGAGTAACAACTGATTTTATTTCTAATAATTAATAGAATTTACTAATAAGACATATTATGTACAGCAATTTAATGGGTGTATCTAGGACGGAACTACTTAAGCTTCGTATCGGAGAGCAGGCAACACATTCTTGTTTATTCTAATGTAGGGCATTTGATAGTAATTTAAAGAGTGGGCGCTCGGAATATCTGGGCACATATTCTAACAATTTAAACTTGATTGTATGATTTATATGCGATGTGTTTGATACGTCGCTCACATGCTGTAATTGATTTATTAATAATTGGTAATGCGACTTAACAAAATTGGACAACTGCAAGTGCAAAGCAGAAGTGATTTTTTAACACTGTTATGACAGATTACAGACTGAATTGGACAAAACAAAGTCTTGTTACCAGTTAATCGTAATCTTTACAATTTCCAAAATACAAAACACTGCAATTAATTGAAAAATTCTGTTATTTTAAGTTTTGGTAAAATTGAAAGTTTTCATTGGGTAAAATATTTTCTCTGTGGAGAATGTTACAAATTTTTCTAATTTGAGGTTTTATATTATAAATTGTTATCAATGTTGTGATTGTTGGATTTGAACTGGTGGATTTAGCTGATCGAAAGAAATAAAATTGGTCCACTCAAAAAACTGCCCAGTTACAGGTATTTGATTAAAGCCAACGATCTGATTACAATTTTGCAGATTAATTAGTGCAAAACACAGCAGTTTATTGCACCGATCACTTTAATTTTTGAGGAAGTTGTGGTGATTGTTATTAACTGATGAATTAAAACTTGTTTGTGTGAAAATCTGTGAGACCCAAAATAAAGTCCCATATCAGAATTTTTTCAAAATCCACTTCATGAGTTCTGTACTGCAAATACATTTCTTTCTTCTAAAAGACTTTACTTATAGTTTACCAGTCCTTCGGTTATTCATATAATCTTTTATCCTATCCTAAAATTTTTCTTTTTTTGATGAATATATTATCTTATTGTTGTTTTAACATTTTTTTCACACTTCTCCATCCTTTTGTTTCCGTTTGGTTTTTGCATTACATCTATATTTTTGCTATGCATTCGCTCCGACAAAGGACTCCAGTCCAAAATGTCAGTACATAAATTCATCTTCTCTATGGTGTAAAAACTTATTTATTTTCAAAAGAACTGCAGAAACACCAAGAATGCAGCTTGCCATTTATGACATTCACTGTACATAGGTTGATAAGTTCATCATCATCATCGCTAGAAGTGAATCCTTTTATGGTGATGATCAGACTTATACAATGCAATGAGTAACTGCATTAATTAGAAATGTCAATAAGATGTAGCACGTCATGTAATTATTACTTGACTTGAGAATGTCTGAAGTATCAGTCTGTTATATTTCTATGATAATAATAATAATAATAATATAAAATAAAAATGATAATAATAATTATGGTAATTAAAAGTATTTACAAGTGCACTATCATTACACTTCTTTTTCATGTGGAGATTACACACTAAACATACACTGTACACTGCTGTCAAAATTCAAGACACCAGAAGCATCATGCTATCGAGAAAGAAATTTAATTAGAACTGAGAATCTTAACTTGTGTTTGTATATGAATGCATAAATCCTAATTTTTTCAAATGGATTTTACCCTTGTAAACACAAGTCCACATTTGTAGGTATGATTTTTATTGTTGAAGAAATTAAGTACTGAAATATTGCCAAACACAGTAAATCCCATACCTAGAGTTTTCAGTATGGGACATAACTTGCAAATTTTATCACCTATTTGAAATGAATTTTTAGCTAAACTACTCAGTCTATGCAAACTGAATAAAAAAAGCCAGGTGAGCTCCTTCATCTTCTTTTCCTAAACTTAAATATCTTATACTTTAAAACCTATTGAAAATTTTGTATACCATAAACAGCTAATTAATATATCAATCATTTTTCCTTGACGTATAATTATTTCAAGTTTTAAAAAAGCTGAAATGCGTCTTTGTTTACAGCTTGAAGTAGAGGAGAAAACTGCCATCAGCCTGAAGAACCTCAGTCTAACAGAATTTGTCCCTTTTCTGCTGAATTACATTCGTGAGAAATCAGCTCATCTCCTGGCTTCTAGACAGTCTGTCCCTTCACCCAAGGTCAAATGTCTACCACTGAAGAGATCAGAAAAACTTGAGGCTCATGGTAGAGCAGAGAATCAGAAAAATGAAACTGGCAGGTCACCACGGGGAGCATTGTTTTCCCCCAGAACTCCTCAGTCTCATTCAAGTTCACATTATTGTCACAACAAGCAAGATAAACAAAGCGGGAACTGCTCTCCATTATCTTCTCCTCGCCTTTCTAGAAAATCTCCAAGAAACAAGTATTCAGATGGTAAAAAGATATCACCCCTGGCAACAAACATCAATTTAAACCTTGATAATCATGAGGACTTTCCTCCTATGGGCTTTGCACCAAAAACCAGTAACAGGTTTCTCGTTATTCATATATAAATTGTATTAAATAGGTTTTATTATAATATTAAGAGGGTGGCATGGTTGGTAAATAAGAAAAGATTTTTCCTTAAAATCACTGAAAATGACATTGACAGTGACTGTATTGATGTGCGTATCAGAGACAATGATAGTAATGATTATGATTGGTAATCTTGAAAATGATTATATACTAATGCCAATAAACATTATCATCATCAACAACATGATCGTTACCAACAAAAACAACATCATCATCATGCATCATTATCATCAACATCATTAACATGATCATCATCATCAACAACATCATCATCAACATCTTCATCAACAACATCACATCTACAATATTGTCATAATCAGCATCAACAGCATCATCATCATCAGCAGCATCATCATCATCAACAACATCAATATCATCATCAGTGCCATTAATGTCAACAACATCATCTTCGCTATTATTCCTAGTTTCGCCCCCTGGGGTTGGACATCAGTTGCTTCCACTTTTTTCTCATTTCTGCTATACATTCTTCTACAATGTTTAGCTTCCTCATGTCTTCATTCACTGCCTTATAGTCTTTTAACTAAAAGCCTTCTATCTTCCATCTCCCACTCTCTCACTTTTGCAAGTAAGCTATTCCCACAGCTACATTTTACATGACCAAACCATCTCAACTTTATTTTTCTTGATCTATGCTCAAAGTTCACCACCCAACCTCTTAGTTCTGACCCCTTTTTTAGTACTCCTGTCCTGCCATATTATTTCTGACATGTATGTACAATAACATTGCCATTTTGTGTTATTCTGACCTTCTTAATCATAACAGAATATTAATGACATGTTTTACTTTCTTTGTTACCTGTAGCAAAAAGTCAACTCGCAGAGTTACGCCAACACCAGTACCAAAGACCTCAAAATCACCTTCTTCACCTTTTACTTCAGGTACAACATTTACTGCAAACACAAGCCCATTATCTCTTGAGGAGGAACGGAACTTCCTAAGACTGATGAAGAACAAAAAGCACAACAAAATTGATTCACCTTGGGCAAATAAAACAAGCCCTAATTCCCATTCAGTTGTCAAATCCCCACCACTACCGGTCCTGGGGGATTTTATTTCCAGCCCAACTATCCAAGCAGCTGAATTGAAGTACAAAATATCCTCATCTGAGAAAGTTGATTATGGAAATATTACAAACTGCTTGAACTCAAGTAATACTGCAGCTGAGCGATGTAAATCAAACATTCATCAGTCAGTTAAAGCCAAGAATGATGAAAGTCAACAGAAGAAAGCACAAGTTGCATATTTGCCAGCTGAACAAGAAAAAGTTACTCAAAAAGATAGAGTTATCATTTTAGGAAAAGTTTATGCCATTTGTATAAAAGGTTCGTTCAATTTCTATTTTTTTCCCACAATAAGACGTTTTGAGAGTTAATCCATTTCTTAGTGGACTGAAAAGTAATTTCTTGAAATTTCAGCTGAGTATTTACTTTATCGAATTAATATTCTTATTAAATGTAAAAACAGTTATCGATTTAAAAACTTTTTATGCGTTTTAGAGAATTTTGTGCCAAACTTCACAGCAGAACTATACTTTATAGTGCAGCTTCTTACAGTACGAGTAGCAACTCCAGGTAAGATATTAATATTGACTAAGCATTGAATAGTATATACAAATATTATCTTCAGGTTTATGCAATTTTGTAAAGCGCTTCATCTGGCATTCATTGAACATCAAAATCCATTGAGTGACCAATTAAACATCAAGACCCAGTGAGTGACCAATTGAACATCATGTATCCACTGAGTGACCAGTTGAACATCAAGATCCACTGACTGACCAATTGAACATCAAGATCCACTGAGTGACCAATTGAACATCAAGATCCACTGAGTGACCAATTGAACTTCAAGATCCACTGAGTGACCAATTAAACATCAAGATCCACTGAGTGACCAATTGAACATCAAGATCCACTGAGTGACCAATTGAACATCAAGATCCACTGAGTGACCAATTGAACATCAAGATCCACTGAG